>JAHWFP010133120.1:0-30351 GCA_023313725.1 Lithobius niger
AGATCTGGGATGGTTTCCGTGATTGGAGAGGAAGGGGCTTCTTCAAAAATAATCGGGTCGTCTCTATTGGTCGGCGGGGGGGGGGCGACCGGGTCCAGAGCGGGAGACTGTGAGGTCGTGCTTGTCGGGGTGTCTGAAGAAAACGGAGTGTGAAGCCAGGACTGCTGTGATATTGGAGTGGAGACTTCGTCATTCTTCCCTGGGGTGGCTGGGATTGCGGCTATGGTTGAAGCAGGAGATTGTGTGGCTGAAGCCAGATTTTACTTGAATTTTTTGAGCACCTCCTTGTGGACATTTTCCTGCCTTTTCCTGTTGGCAGACAGGAGTTGGCGGTGGGCAATTTCTCGCCAGTCTTTAAGCGAGATAGTCACACAAATAGCACACGGATGAAGGAAGTAGTAGGAAGTAGGAGGTGGTATTGACAAACACGATGAGGGTCGATCCTCTGGAGGTTGAAAACACCAGGACAGTGGCACTTGCCCGGGTCGTCGAATGTAGGAATGCGGCCAAAGTAAATGTCAGGTACGTCATCGAAGGTTCTTGGTTTTTTTGCTTTTACCATGGTGAGAAAAGCAAGAAAGACAGGACGTTCCGGAAGTTGACGTGGACGTGCGGGACGCTGCACAGCGTTGGGGAGGAAGGTCCCGGAGATGGGAGGCGGGAAAAGCCCCGGAAGCGAGAGGCGGATGCGAATAGGAGGTGGCACGCCTGGCGGCGGAATCTTATATGAAGGCCTCGCGGCTTTCATGCGAGGCGGGAAGTCGGGAGGCATCGGTGTTGGTCACGAGTCTTTGTTTCCAGAGGCGGAAAGGAGACTAGATTTCAATTCATGGTCGACAGTGGAAGTGACGGTCGTTGGAAAGGGGAATAGCCGGTTACGGTCACTACGACCGTTTGAACGGGTCAGATAGCTGCAGGATCCCGATGTCGGCGGTTTTCTATTGGTAGGGAAGAGGGGCCTGTTCACTGGCCGAAAGCAGAAAAGTGGAAAGTTGGCTTGCAAAAAACGTAGAAGAGGTTTCTTGACATCACGGATGATGGCTCCAGTTCGAAATCGAAGTGAACCGGACGAAAGACGGGTTTCTTAGGAAGGCCGGATTCAACCGGTAAAGGGGCAGATGAAAGCAGTTGGTGGGGAGAGGGCTGTAACGTTTAGGTGATCCATATCCAGTACAGGATTCAGCGTAACAGCAAGGCGGACGAAAGATGAGGGAGTAGGCCGAGCGGGGCGGGGGTGTAGCGTTTGGTTGACCTTCATCATAGTGGAGGCTAGCGGGATTTGGACGAAGGAAGAGTGAGTGCGTGGAGCGAGGAAAGACGGCCTGGCGGGACTTTTCCACGGTGATCCCGAGTGAAGCGGGCGATCGGGAAACGACGGCATGGCGGGATGCCACCGTGGTGCAAGATGGCAGCACCCGGGTGAGGCGGGCGAAAGACGAGGAGCGGTGGCTAGGCAGGCCCTCTTCATCCTGTGAGCGGCAACGGGTGAAGACGTGATGCCCAGAGCGAGGAATGTGCGGGATGAAAGCGACGAGCGAGGCGGGTGAAAGACGAAGCTTCTAAGGAACGCTGGTTCGGAAAACCTTCATCATGGTGCGGGAGGAAAGCACCCGAACGGGACGGGTGAAAGACGAGCGAGTGTAAGGAGCGAGGAATGTAGGCTTAGCCGACTTTCAGCAGGGTGTAGGGCGGCAGCATCTGGGTGGCGATAGAGCGGCCGGGGCAAGAGCATCAGACTCAACCGGCCTTCTGCGTGAAAACGGTAGACCATGGATAGGACGGACGAGAGGCAGGTCCACAATTTGTTACGAGACAGCCGTGGTACAAGAGAGGCGGACGAAATTACGGCAAGGGGACTGAAGGCCGTGGGGGCGACAACCCGACATTACGGAGACGTCCCAGCTAGGAACGGCCCGAGTGTGGGCCGTAGGGTGGAAGGAAAACAGCTGTCGCATCAGAGCGGGTGAAAGATGGCGAACCGGTGAAAGACCAGAGCCACAATCCCGATTTTCTGGTGACGGCCCGGCTATGGGCAGACCGGAGCGTACAGAGGACAAAGACATCGCAGTGGCGGACGAAAGACGGCAAGAGGGCCAGGGTCAGAGCCCGTCAATGGACCATCCAGATAAAAAAAAAACGTCCCCATGGATGGACTGGTGAGGGGTGAACATCAAAATCCAGGATCAGAGGTTGGAACAAAAAAACTCCTATTACACGGCAACATCCCGGTTGTGGGCAGGCCGGAGACGGGCCAGGAGGGCAGCGTGCAGGAGCAAGCGAGTGAAAGACGGCGAGGCCGGGGACGGAGGTCGTTGATAGACGATCTAAAAAATAACGGCTACCAGAGGGACAGGAAGCTTTATAGTCGAAGAGGGAGGCGAAGCTGGAAGGACAAACCCAATTCGACGACGGCGTCCCGGTTATGGGCAAACCGGAGACGGGCCGGTGGGTGGAGTGCGGAGACAAGGTGGATGAAAGATGGCGAGGGGGCTGGAGGCAAAGCTGTTGATGGATGACCCATTTTGCAACGGATTCCACGGTAGGTTCTGTGAGGAATGAAGCTTCAACGTTGAGGTGTGGGAACGACGATCCTGATTCAACAGCGACGTCCCGACTATGGGCAGATCGGAGGTGGCCGGGAATGGAGCGTGCAGAATACGGCGGACGAAAGACGGTGAGAGACCCGGAGGCCGAGTCGTCGATGGACAATCCAGTTTGCAACGGCTTCCACAGTAGGTCCAATGAGACGGCTGCAACGTACGGGTGGTGGAACAACAAACTCAATTCGACGGCGACGCCCCAGCTATGGTCAGACTGGAGGCAGGCCGGGAATGGAGCGTGCAGTAGCACGGCGGACGAAAGACGGCGAGGAGACCAGAAGGAGGGCCGTCGATGGAGGGTCCTGTTCCTTACGGATTCCATGGAAGATCGAGGAGGGGGAGGCAAGAGGCCGGACAGACAACCCCGTCTCGACGGCGACGTCTCGGCTATGGGCAGACTGGAGACGGGCCGAAGAGTGTGGAGTGCAGGCGGTGATGGGGCCTCAAGCGGCATCCAGTCGGCAACGGGAAGCGGCGAAAGCCAGGGGGAGCGGCCGTTATTCAGCAGGCGGTGGAGGAACGAGTAGTGCGAGAGGCGGTCGGAAGTCCTGAGCAAACGACGGGCGAAAGAAGAGGGAACCAACAGAGCGAGCCGCATGGCAGCTTGAGACAAAGAGATGACGAACCCTCGTAGCCGCCACTCTTATATACTGAGGACCACACATGCGCATGCATGGTAGGGTGAACTGAGGCGGCAATTCAAGTCTCAAGCAACCAACAGCATCACTGAGACAGCAATGCTAAAATTGCCAGGTATAGTACTTTCACAGCAAAGAAAAGTATTTATAATTTTAATTCAGTATTTTTTTTAATAGTCTAGTTGAAAAAAAACTTCAACGTAGTAATCCATGCGCCACTTCTGGTGAATGAATCGCGAGGCTGGTGAATGACTCGCGAGGAGCGGGTTGTCAGCTGTAATCTGCTCCGCTGACCAAAATACTCACTACGTTTAGGGAAAAATTTAACAATCATATTTACCTAAACACCATTAGCAATTTTATTTGGTGCTTATTGCTTAACAATACAAACGTTTGCACAGTGTTGTTCAACTGAGTAATCACAAGCGAAACTAAATTCTTCCCGCTCATCGTTGTGGCAGTGACCACCTGTCTGCTACCGCCATTTTGAACAAGGACATCGATTAGTTCGTTTATGATATTATTTTATTAATCATACATAACGATTAGTTTGTTTATAGTTAAACATCCTTGCAAAGACAAACACATATTTATGCAAAGTCGCCTTTTAATGTCTTCACATCTGCTAACTGCTTAAAAAAAAAATTAAACAAACCGGTTTTTAAAAAACGTTCGGTTCGGTTTCGGTTACCGACACAGCACTAATAACAGAGGCACCGTCCAAGTACCCCACGGGGAAGAGACGGCTACCAGAACGTGATGGATTAGCAATTACATTATTACTCTCTGACACTTGAGCGTGTCACAAATTAAAGTTAACTTTAAGTTTATCTTTCTCAAAAAAAGCGATATTCTTATTACTGCCACGGCCTCGAATTTCAGCAACTGGGTACTTTTCGTTCATACCACGTTTGACTGCGTTAGGAAGGGTCTGAACGGTATTTTCCCCTTTTTATCCGAACGGAAATCAATTTAGAAATGGAGTCATGCTTACGCTTGGCAGAGTTATATTTGTCAATCAGTGAACGCGACTGGAGGTTTGACTGGCAAAGTGTCCTTATCTCAATGAGCCTTGGCGGCGATGACGTCACGCGCATATGGGTGACGAGAAAGCGAAGCATCAGAAGAGCGAGGAGATCGATCGGATTTTGCGACAAAAACCAGTGATCGAAGACGAAGAAGGAAAGAGGGAAGGAGGGAAGGAGGGATCGAAGGAGGGAAGTGTAAAAACCAGAGGTGATTCTTTGTTCAACTGATTGCCCGTTGTTGTGGAGCCGCCATGATGGATTTCGCAGCGTCTTGTTCAGCAAACTCATCTCTAACAATACTGAACAATAATGTGGACATTTTCCAGAAAGGCCTGCAATTTATCCAACATGGTGACCTTAGTAGTACTAACCATAATTGAAAAGTTATGGTTAGTACAACCCACGGGAATGTTCGAAACGACAGGTGGGAAAGAAACGGGCACAATATTGGCGGCACTACATACAGTCAATGGATACCCGGGCGGTGTCTGCTGGCCCATAATATTAGGGCTTAGGTCCGAATTATTTACTAAATCATAATACTGGGCCAGTAGAGGGAAT
This sequence comes from Lithobius niger, assembly GCA_023313725.1. Classification (NCBI taxonomy): domain Eukaryota; kingdom Metazoa; phylum Arthropoda; class Chilopoda; order Lithobiomorpha; family Lithobiidae; genus Lithobius; species Lithobius niger. Next base: position 4,828 of record JAHWFP010133120.1, read on the forward strand.
ACGGAAACGGGGGAACTGGTTTTGGGGCTTAAGAGCCAGACGAAACTGAACTATCGGATTTTCGAGCCATAGATGCCTTTTCCTGGTGCGTTTTACGGCATATGCACAGAATACATTTACGTTCATTATGGGAATGTGCTAACCAAAGTTTGCAGACACCTTCTGAAGAATGACAGGGTCTACACTAACGACATACCGGGTGTCGTATCACATGGGATCTTTCTGTGCGAGCACGTTTCCTCGGGAAATTAGAGAGCAGTTTTAAAGGTTTAAGAAGTCATTTTAGACGAACAGCGAGCTAGCACACGACCTTCCACGTCAAGTGATAAAACGATTGTGAAGATGGTGGTGATGCATGCTGCGAGGTGAGCATACACGCCACAAGGTGGTGATGAGCTAATGAAGCATCTTCAAGTGAAATTTAAGGTCGTTCAGCATGGAGCATAAATATAAATCATATTTAGCCAATAACTAAAGGGAAGTATTTTCGTACGGAAGTGAAAACCCATTATTGCATGAACATTTTTCACAAAGCTTGACGATGAGAACTTTTCATCATATTCTATTTCCAGTATTAACAAACATAAAGGGTAATTCCCAAAGAATAGCAACTTTCGATGTTGTCAACCTTTACCCTAGCCTACCCAGAGAAACTACATGCGAACATGTTTTCCAACTTCTCGAAGCTACCGAAATCAATCCAGGAGATACAAAACTCAACCCTGTCCAAATCCTTAAACTGCTCAAACTGCTACTCCAAACCACTTACGTAAAGCATAATGAAACATTTTTTCAGCAAACTGAAGGAGGCCCCCATGGGATGCTGATCACCGGCATTCTCGCAGAAATCATGCTCCAAAAGTATGATGAAATAAATGACCATCGCAGCCTTCAGTGAAGTCATCCATGACTGGTTTAGGTTGTCGGCAACATCCTAACCATTATTAAAGCAGATGCCATCCCGAAAGTGCTAAAAGCCCTCAACAGCATTCACCAAAACATCCAATTCACCGAAGAGCTCGAAAACGAACGTCACCAACTTCTATTTCTCGACCTACTACTTGAACGAAACGACGACAACATCAGTTTCCAACCCTTCACGAAACCAACCCAAACTAACCGCACCATCGATTTCTCTTCCTACCACCCATGTCCATCAAGAAGGCATTACACATAAATGAAATGAAACGTGCCAACACCCGATCCATGGACCCTACCACCCTCCACTCAGCCACTTCCCAAGTAAAAGAAAAATGCAGGCTCAACCACTACCCAGATCACTTTCCATCCCCCCTCAAGAGCACACTCGAAAGAAAAGAAAATACTAAAATACCAGTTAAAACAGTCACCATCCCTTACCTGCAATGTATCTCCGAACCCATCCGACGCATTAGAGGAGGCCAACATCCGCACAAGGTTCTCCACACCCCCCAATATTAAGACACTACTTCGACCAAGACCACCACCCATCCACCCCACCCTACAATCCAATGTTGTGTACCGCATTCCATGCCTACAGTGCCCCACCACCTACGTAAGCCTCACTAAACGCATGATCAAAACACGAAATGCTGAGCACAAATCTGTTGTTCAGCAATTCTACCTAAATGACGGGCTAGCGGTACATTTTGTTGACATAGGCCAACTTCCCGACTTCCAAAACACCGTAATCCTTTTTAAAGAGAAGAAGCTCTACCCCAGCCTAGCCCTTGAATCCATCGCCATAGAGCTCCAAAAACCAACCCCTGCAATCTCACCAAAGGGGCCTTCAGAAATATAAATGCACTCGTTCTCCACCACCTACAACGAAAACCCATCCCAGCACTGAAGCAAACACAAGCCGGCCCAATCCCAACAGGGGCCATAAAACAATTAAATTCAAACTCGTAGAAAGGCCACCACCAACCACAACAAGCAAGGAAGAAGGACGGGATGAGGTGCTCCAAAAACTTCATGAAATATGTGTAAATAGTGTATATAACATTTAAAAAGGCCTGAAAAAGATCCGAGGAAAGGATCAAAAATTCGCCGACGTGCAAACCCAAGATGAGTGAGTTAAACCTTTAATCAAATTTTGAACATTATGAAACCTCAACGTAGAATACCCATTTTTAAAACGTAAAGGGCTTTATTAAGCAACCTATTTCTGAATATGGTCTTCTGAATATGGTCTTACTTCACTAAGCATCGGTATCAGCAACCCCATCGGTATCGGATTGGAATGGTGAAAATTGGTACTGGTCGAGCCTTAGTCTATTTATTATTTTTGAATTTGTGGGCCCGAAACTACAATTCACCTTATATTCGAGCCGCTTTATGTTCACGCCATTGTAACCCCCTTTATTTAAGAAATGAAGTATACCACATTAAATTATTTAGTATGACTAACCTTGTAATGTTCCACCTTGTTTCTGTGCAGCCAAAGTGCTTGCTATTAAGTTGCCCATGGACACCACCTGAGGGCTTGATATGATTCTCGCAACAACGGGCTTGTTTCCAGAGGCAAATGTTGTTTTCGGGCTGCCAGCAACAGTCCCCGAAGTACTGACTACGTGACATCCCGAGTCTTGTTTGATCATAATGGTCTGTAGTCCCTGGAGAGCTGGCTGGCCAATAGCTGAAGACATTATCGAACTTGCGGCAGTTTTGCTCAGGAGGACGTCTGCTAAGAACATTCACATCATTTCGGTTAATCATAAAGCAAAAATAATGTTAAACATCTCGACTATGTAGAAACATTTGGTAATCCTATCATAATTTTCACAGGAGTAATTTCTAAGCTAAAATGGTGATACTTGAAACTGAAGCGATATTTTACGTTTGAGGCTCATCCAAACCACCATCTTGATTCGCAACTCTCAACTAAGGAGCATAGACGCCTCGCCTAAGAAAATTTAAGGATACGACCACAAGATGTATTTGACTTGAATTTTTAGTTGATTAAAGTAGAATTGAAAGGTTAGTATTAGAGGAAAGTGAAAATAACTATGATTCAGTAAACCTTTATTCTTGTCATCTCTCCAAAGCTTAGATGGCAAGACGAACGAGTAGTATTTGTGAAACCATTGGTTCGAATGGCGGTCACGTGATCTTAATGAAATATTATCCATAATAAAAGCATAGTGATAGAGTAGTTTGGTTCAGTATTCATGCGGGTAAAGAGAAACTTTTACTAGCATAGTCTTGCGTCACTTTTGACAGGACACTGTACGAGCCAAAGATTAAAAAAAAGTCGATAACATGGATTGTCGAATGCACAAAAATTAATGGGTAAATTACTTCTTTACCTAACAGAACACAGAACGATACAAGTAAACAATCAAAGCTTACCGAATCTTTGCTATTTTGAGTGTATGATTTTCGCTGTTGTTTCGTGTTTACTTTACCCTCGTGTAATTTTACTGCAACATGTAGTTTTGGAAGCCTTTGAAAAACGAATTTTGCAACAGCTGATACAGGCTAATTTCCAACTAACACTGGGTCTTTTTTGGCTATCAACCCCCTCCCCCCCTCCCCAATCAATTGTGTCTCGCGTGAATGAGCTATTATCTCTTATGATTGCTCTCATCATGACCTTGTACAGGGTGCCAAACAAAGATAGTAAAGTAAGCATGATAGGAAAAAAATGAAAGTACCAATAGGTAGCCCATTTTATTGTAGGTTTTAAACTCACAAGCTCAATATTCAGTGTTCACACCACTTGCGTCACGAACGGCTTGGTGACGAGCAGGGTAAGAAGGCAAAAGTGACTCACCGTGTTGGTTACGGCCGTGTGGTTTTTTTTGGTAATAACTCCAAAACCAGCAGAGTCGGCATCATGAAACTTGGTGTCTGGGTAGGGCTCATCCCCACGCGCATTTTAAGCCCAACCACAAGTCCATGCGCACCCTGTGAGCAGAGCTATTAAAAAACAAAACACGCGACAGCTTCCCCTGGAAGATGCTGCACTGAGCGCACTCCACACCTGCGTTGATCTCCCATTTCCCTAAGCACACCATCAATTTGCTCCTCCATCTTAGTACGACTAAATCGAGTTGCTAGAGGTTCAGAAAACATCCTTTTTTCAACATTGTAGTTCAAGATGGATCCAAAATTTTCACACACATTCAGAAAATGGAGTTCAACACGGATCTTTTTGAGTCCCTTTTGCCTTCCTAGCCTGCTCGTCATCAAGCCGTTCGTGACGCCAATGGAGTGAACACTGATTATTGAGCCGAGTTTAAACCCACAATAAAATGGGCTACCTATTGGTACGATCATTTTTTTCCCTATCATGCTTAGTTTACTCTGGAGAGGGGGGGGGGGTATCATTGTTTGGCACCCCTTATAAAAAAAAAAAGGTTTCCAGTGCTAATGTACAAGTCAATAACAAACAATTAGCATTTTGAACCTTTCTCGAATTAAGAGGATAGCCATCCAAATAGAAGGTTAGATGGAAGAAGAAATTTAATAGGAGTGCTTTTATTTTGCAAAAAGTGCCTAAAACCAAGTTGGTACTTACCCGATTGTGGTCCTGTAGATGACAAAAGCTTCACGGCACTTACAGTTGGTGCAAATGTTGATGTGGTTGCAAGAGTAGTTGCCTTGACGTTGCCTGCTTGCGCTGCCGCCGTCAAAGCCGCTTGCTGTTTTGCAACCAGCTGCTGAAAAGCTTGTTGCTGGCTAAGAAGATTGCCAACTGTCTTGGCTTGACTTGTCGGCGTGGAAGGAGAAGAAACTACTTTGGGACTCATGGCCCCAGTGCCAATTTGTACCTGAGCAAAACGACAGACAACTTCAATAAAATGAAACAAAAACTTAAAAATGGCCAACTAGCCTTTTTTTATAGTTTAGAATTGAAAACAATCTAAATCTAAAAAAAAGAAGCTAAATAACAAACAAACAAAAAATTTTCAAGATAAAATTAGTTCTTTGCTTATCCTAAAATACTTGCCTTGGCTAAATCGGCTAAATTTCGTTTGCATTTACGCTCTACGTCAAAACCTTAAATTTATTTTAAGAAACTTCATTAACCTACCCGACCCAAGGTAGTAATGCTGCTCACTACTCAGCAGGTCTTGCCCCCTATCCCTCACAATCATTTTAAGAACAATTCTGTTCAATGAGAGCAGGGACGGTGGGTAGGTTATCACTAAACATAACTATTTTAGGATAAGTTAAAACTCATTTTATCGTTAAAATTGCATTTTCACTGCCATTCGAAAATACTTCCCTTTAGTTATTGGCCGACATTTTCCAAAGGGAGGTGGGTAGAACCAAACCCTTAGCTGAACAGCACATATGATACATGGGTCCTAAACCATTTCTTACATTGCTAACGTTTCATTCATACGGCAAAACAATAGTTATCAATGCTCAGCCACCTCGTTGCGGAATCTGCGCAACGATACATAACAGTTGTAGGCCGCCGTGGACAAATTTCGGCCACATTTCTGCCATTTTGTCGATTTTTAACCGATTTTGGCATTCCAATACAGCATTTTAATCTTCTCAACAATCTTCTTTCCATTGGTGGAGTAACCAGATCAATACGGTAAAGCACTGAAAAGTTACCCAATAAAAAACAATAAACATGTGGGTAACCAATATGATAAAAACAGATTAGCTGGAGACAATTTATTTCAGATAATTGCAGACAGTGGCAGAAAGTTCTGCTTCCGGAGTCAGCCATTCATAACTGCTAGCAGCTTCACTGACATCTCTCGGAAAATGGCTGATGAAGGCTGAGATGCTTTCGTCTGGTAGTGTGTCCAGGGCAAATGTCCAAGATGGCACCAAAGCCCTCAACTGCTACTGGCAGTAGCAGCCCAGGATACAGCCAGCGCTCGGAGTATGTGTTCCCCTGGAGGAGGGGGCCCTGTGAGACTCCGAGTGTGGCAGCATAGTCACGCAAGTTGAAAATTAATCCCGCCTCCCAATTTTCCTGAGGAAGCTTTAGAGTGTATCAAGGTGCACCACCATATTCTCAGAATACACTGAAATGCTATCAAAAAACGGCCCTGTAAATGTCTTGACAGTTTGCAAACTAGTTCCATAAATCGTTGGAAGAAAAAGGAGCATTCTTTGTCTCAATATTCACCTCTAAATCTACACAGACTTCCTCACGGGTTATGATAGTCGCCAATACTAATGCTCCTGAGGAATTCAGGATTTGCCAAACCCCCGAGACAGGCCACATACGCTTTGCTACCAATTCTCAACGAAGGGCATTGAAAAGTTTTGTTTTTTGGAGCCCACAGTCACGCATCAGTAAGCCCTTCCGTTCTACGATCCCTCCTGGGCAATTCACATAGGAGGGCGAACGTACCACAAGGGTTTGTGTTCATATTGGCAACTGAGCAATGTAGCCTCAGCAAGTGTGTCACCTGTCAACATAAACCAAAACTGCAGGTCCTGGATTCTGTCGTTCGACGGCTGCACCATGCAAAAGTTTACTCCTATAAATATGAAAATATGCTGGGGGAGATGTTAAAACAGCTGGTCTGTGAACAGGAGTAGTTTGTTCAATTCCAATTCGTTGGGAGTTCCTGGTCAGCCAGTCATCGAGCTAGGCGTGAGCCTTCATTCGACGTTGGTGGAGATACCGAAATAGCGGTCGGAGCAGTGCTGTAGAATATGCTGAATGGGATTACAGTGAAGTGATAGATTTCTCCATTACGGGCAAAGCAGAAGAACTTGAAGGTAGATGGATGGAGGGACACACGGAATTACGCGTCCACCATGTCCAGAGAGACCATGAGTCCATGACCTCCTAAGATTGGAGTGATTCTTGCAGTGTCTTTGTCGTTTGTGGAGATATCGAAATAGCGGTCGGAGCAGTGCTGTGTATATGCTGATGAGATTACAGTGAAGTGATAGATTTCTCCATTTAATTAGAGTCACAATTCCGAGAATTATGGAGAATATTACTGCTAAACTTCACAACGAAGACACCTTCAATGTCTTGCGAATTTTCAATGGCAAACTGCCATCTTCTTCAGGCACTTTTGACAAAGTATCGGCCTCTTTACACCCACATCGTCTGCTAGAAATTTCTAACCGCCAAAATCGTCTGCTACGAATTCGCAACTTCCGCTCCTCGCAGCCTCCCGTATTTCGTGGGCAGCGCGTTCACTAGCTCGTTAAGCTTCCACTGTCGGCCAAGCTGTTGTTTCAGGTCACTTCCAATGGTGTTTTCAACCACGGGGAATGCAGGCCCTTGGATGTTCATCAATGACGCACCTCCAATGTCATGCAATCGTAAGGCTATCGATTCTAAGCATCTCAGATGCCTATCATTCTTAGAATTTGAAGTCACCAGTGTCTCAGCTTTCTCCCATCCAATACTATGCTTAAGACTCCATGCAGTGAGCTGCGATGCCGTTGTCTTCCTTCCCGTTTCTTACATTGGCCATGTGTTGCCTCATTCTCGTCCTGACTCCTTTTCTTGTCTCTCCTATATATACGGCATCGCAGTCTCCGCATGGTATCTTGTAGACGCCTTCACGAACATTCTTCACAGACCTCCCATTATTTCTTCATCCTTTCAGTTTTTGTGTCTTCTTCAGCATTCTTCCTTCATTTCCCCTTTTCTTCCTCATCCTTCCTTTCGTCAGTTTTTTGATGTTACCCGTGTTTTTTAGGTAGGTTGTAAAGCCGCACTTGTCCAACACCCGCTTTATTGGTTCACTAACCCCTTCAAGATGTGTGAGAACCACTTTCGGCCCTCTCTCCTTCCTCCTTCTGTGTTTCTCTCCTATTCCTATTCTCACTGACCATGGGAGAAAGCTGAGACGCTGGTGACTTCGAATTCTACGAATAACAGGCATCTGAGATGCTTAGAATCGATAGCCATACGATTGCATGAGATTGGAGGTGCGTCATTGATGAACATTCAAGGGCCTGCATTCCCCCGGGTTGAAAACATCATTGGAAGGGACCTGAAACAGCAGCTTGGCTGACAGTGGAAGCTTGACGAGCTAGTGAACGCGCTGCCCACGAAATACGGGAGGCTGCGAGGAGCGGAAGTGTACGAATTTGTAGCAGACGATTTTGGCGGTTAGAAATTCGTAGCAGACGATGTGGGTGTAAAGAGGCCGATACTTTGTCAAAAGTGCCTGAAGAAGATGGCAGTTTGCCATTTAAAATTCGCAAGACATTGAAAGTGTCTTCGTTGTGAAGTTTAGCGGTAATTTTCTCCATAATTCTCGGAATTGTGACTCTAATTTGACGAACTTTCACAGTAATATGACGAGCGTTGTTTTCACTGAGATTTCTCCATTGCGGGCAAAGCGGAAAAACTGGAAGGTAGATGGATGGAGGGACACGCGGAACTACGCGTCCACCATGTCCAGAGAGACCGTGACCTCCTAAGATTGGAGTGATTCTTGCACTGTCGCTAGGGATTCCACCTTGAAAAGTTTGTTGAATACAAACGATTTTAGATGTCTCAGATTGAAAATCAATCTAGGCCCACTTCCATCCTTCGATAAACCTGGTTCGGGCTGTAATATCCCGGTGTGTCCTTCGGTGCATGTTGTAGTGCTCCTTTCTCAAGAGTGGTTTGCTCTTCTTCCAACCCTCCACTTTGGGGTCAAGTTCGAACCTCCTCATCTTCCTCTTCGTGGTCCTGAATAAAACTGTGGTTCACAAAAGGGTTGAAATATTTTCCAACGTATGGGGAAGCCTGGGAATGATCGAAGGGCCTCTCTCTCTCCTGGAGGGTAGGAGCTTGGTCTATCTTCCCAAACGCCGTAGCAACCGAGGTTTTCTTTTCAACCTCTACCCACAGGCCAAGGAGTACACACAATAAAATTCGAAAAACATCGCTTCAGTCCATACTGTGAAAAATTCCGATCCGTTATTAACACAACAAAGTTCGCTTAACTTCACAATACGCACGCAGCCCTAAAGTACGGGAGGCAACAATCACGGCCAAATTGGAACGCTCAAGTGGGAAAAGTAGACGATGACGTAGTAGAAAACCCAGAAATCCTCAAAGCCTGATAAAGATATCTGTGGGACATCGAAAATTTGCTGGAATAAGTAGGTGTCCGTGTTGTGAAGTTAAGTGAATTTTGTTGTGTTATTTTTATAATAATAAGATTATTAGTTTTGGCAATTTTTTCGCATACCGAGTCATTGAAGTCTTTCGTCAGTTTCAAACAACTATGTTGGTATTCGAATGAAATTGCATGGGAGGCGCAAGTCGTATTCCATGGTCACCTCTTCTGCCAAAACTTCAACTTCCTCCTAAGTGGTAAGCCACCCGGTTCAAGTACCGGTAGGGTACAGGTCGCAATATCCGGAATTTAGCTAGTACCCAGCAAAATCCCTAACGGTACATCCCTAGATTAATGATTGTGCTAATCATACCGGAATCCTACCTCATTCTACCGTAGACGGAGAAGCGACTCCACGACCACCTCAGGACACATCAACAAACCACACAACCCATGGGCACCAATAGCCGGAGGCGGGCCGTCCCACGTACGGGTCCCATTGCAAGTCGAGCAGGCCAGGCAAGTGAAAAGGCCCGGACTTTCGTAATTCATGCAACAACTAAGCAGTCCAAGCTCGGGTCGCCAAAATTGCTTTCTGGACACCGTATCCAATCATTTTGTGGGCACATTACCTGATCAAAGGACAAGGAGGGAACAAATAGGGGAATAGCCCAGACCAGGACCCAGTGAAGGTGTCCACCACTTCGGCACCAGGCACCTGCTCCAAGACCCAAGCCGTCGTAGTTGGGCAGTAGCCAGAGAAGCAAACAGATCGATACCAACCCCCAAGAAAATTCATGCGAATACCTCCGAATACAGCTGAAAGTCAAATTTGTCCTGGGACAACGCGTCATGGTGGTTTTGTAGATCCCCGTTCAGGACACAACCTATCTCTTGCTACAACTGCCAAAGCTTCTGCACCCGGCTAGCCTGGGACGGAGACCTAGTGCTCCTTTCCTTGTTCACATATGCCACAGCCACAACACTATCGCATAACAAACGCATGTGCTGTCCCCGAAGTAGATCTCGAAATACTTTCACCGCATAAACGATTGCAAGCAGCTCTTTCATGTTAATATGGAGGGACGACTGCGACACCCCCCCCCTTGGCTTCTCGCCCTTCCAGTGAAGCACCCCAGCCAATATCCGACACATCCGTGCATAGTATAACCACTGCGTCCCTGTGCAACCTCTCCATAAGACATTAGCCCACCACTGTAAGTTACTCTGCAACCCAGTCAATAACTGACCTGCTGAACCGGCCAAACGCGACCATTGTAACAAGTCGCCCTGCCAAAATCTCATGTGCGTTCCAGCACCCGGTACAGCACACACACCGAGGAGACGTCTCAAGGCACTCAGCGACACACATTCGTGGCCTAGCAGCCTTTGAACCAAACGAAATCCCTGTTGTTTATGGTGTGGTAGCACCAAGTGTCCAAGCACTAGATCAATCTCCATACCAAGAAACTCCATGCTGCGAGCTCCAACACTCTCTTCCCAAAGGTCTGGATAAACCCCAATCTAGTCAACGAGGCTAATGTCTTACTCACATCTATGCGCTTTTTGTCATGAGACCGGCCCACAATCCTAAAATATCTGAGTATGTAACACCAGAATGCGTTTCTGCCGTGAGAAACGATACACAATTTTAACTAGGCCCATGGAAAATGCACGGCGCCGATGCCAACCCAAACGGGAGGACCTAAAACTGGTACATCACAACGATGTTTTCCTAGAGTACATCACATCTGTACAGGCAAAAATCAAATACCTCCAGGCGCTCAGCGTAAGTCGCCTGCGACAGGTCCACCTTTGCAAACTTCATACCCCAATAGGCAGTGTCCAAGGCACAGCTCCTCACACACACACACTCATTCAACCGTTTGAGATTTAAAATAATGTCCAACGACCCGTCGGGCTTCGACACGGAGAAACTCGGGGACAGAAATCGTACGGAACCACCTGGAACCACTTCAATTATACCCTGCATCAGCATTTCATGCAACTTCGGTTCAATTCCGATATTGATTTCCGCCTAGGGCAGGCTAGGCCATACTTTCTTTACCATGGAAGAATCGCATAGGACTAACCCCGTGCAACATATCCTTCTCAAAGCACATGCCGATGCACCGATGGCTGCCCACTCGGCTTCCTTCACGGCCAAACTTACCGTCTGCCACACAGGCATACTCAGGGCCTTCTCAACCCTTGCCGCTGGAAATGTCAATTCTCATACGCCTATGTTATACATTCCGACACACAGACCGGCCATGCTGCTTCGACTGAATGTAACACACACAGTTTCATTATGGAATTTCCACATTCACGGCCCCGGACCGTCCAATAGTACCCGCCTCACTTTAACAAGTGGTTTATAATAATAATACCACGTGGTCTCTCTCTATACCTCGCGAAACACATTCACGGAAAATTTACCAACGTGACGGTACTATTTACCAACCACCTCGTGGCTTCACACTCACTCTCGGGCTCTTTTACCACTAATTTTTTATACACCAAAGTCACCCGTATACTACTACCCTAACACTTAACGGTACAACGACCCACGCAGCTATCATCATCACTTTTCTTTTTTAGTCAACTATTCACCAGTGCCAGTTTAAACATTTGCCTTCGCGAGCCGCCATCTTGTACCAAAGGGACAAAGCTAGCCTCAAGCCAGGCATTTCGTCTTCCTGCTGTCCAGCCAGTCGGCCAACACGACGCCACCGCAAGCCTCTACCAAGGCTAACCAAGTTTGTTCCTAAATTAGACAGATTAAATTTCCAAATTTGCCGACGCCCTCCATCAACACTAAGAGCATCCGTCGACCATCTGTGGCAAGAAAGAGAGTGATGAGTGGAGGGGAGGGGTGACCGACAACCTATGGGTAAGCGGCTACGCACCTCACGTGTGGGTGAGCGGCTCCTTGATCCAAAACCTCTACTACTTGGTCTGCTTGCAGCGGGGGATCCACTTGCTGACAGGCGTTTAGAGGATTTCCTCCTAGTTGGAGATTGCGATCGTCTTGGGGGAGGCTGAACTCTCATGGGTGAACGACACCGATCGGGGGAGCGTCGTGGAGAGCGCTGTTTAATCGGGGACCTTGATCTCCTGATTCCAGATGGCCGGCGACCGTGCGGGGACCGGCGACCGTGCGGGGACCGACGACCGTGTGGGGACCGGCGACCGTGTGGGGACCGGCGACCGTGCGGGGATCGGCGACCGTGCGGGGACCGGCGACTGCGTGGGGACCGGCGACCATGATCTGGTTGTCGTCCATGCTGTGGGGACTGGCGTCCGTGTGGTACTCCTTGTCCGTGTGGTGACAGGCGACAGGCTGGCGACCGGCGACTGTGGGGAGGATGGTGCCTCGTAGGGGACTGGGGACTTGTCGGCGACTGATGAACGTGTGGCGACCGGTGTCTGCTCGGCGACTGGTGTCCGTTCGGCGACTGGTGTCTGTCCGGCGACTTGTGACCCTTAACCGAGTGGCGGCTGGAAGCAGACTGGCGGTCTGGGCTGTAGACCGGCGACCGGTGACCATCGCGACCAGCATCAGAAACCACGCCTCTTGTCTTCAGCTTGGGAATCGTGAAATTCTTGAGACGATCCTTGCATGGAGCATCCTCAGTTCCCGTAATTCCTGCAGGCGTCGAAGCGCTGGCGGCGGCAAACGCGATGCCTCCCGAGCGATCTGAGCGACCGTGGAAGGCCGGGAGGTGGTGGGGGGGGGGGGGACAATCCAATCCGTCCCAACCCGAGACCGTCGTCCTGTTCAAATGGAAGAGGAAGCTCCAAACTGGTCCCCGAAATCCCGGAAAGAAAAAGGTTTGGATTAAGAATAGAAGACACACCGCCCGAGATCTGCAAATGTCCGCCCTCCGTAGCCGAAACGATCGGCGCCGGCAGCGGTCCCAGGGCCGCTGTCCTAGCCGCGCCCGGCTCCGCGCTCAGCCAACGTTGAAAAGGCGCCAAGCACATGTTCACCTGCTTTTGCACCGAAGCATCGATATCACTTTGGGAGGGAACAGACGCAAGCTTTTCCTCAAAACCACTAAGCAGGGATTCAAGTCGAGCGTGAACGTTGTTAATAGAAGATCGACTATCCCTGCCACCAGAAATCTGACTCGAGGCGTCAGAAACACTCGACGCGTCACCATCAGACAAAGGCTGGTCGTCGACGTTGTCCGGGAGAAAATCCTCGTTTGGGACTAGTCCCTCCTTAACCAGACGTGCGTCGAGGGAGCCTAATTTTCTTCTCAATGCTTTCTGGCGTTCGCGCTGTAGAACACGCTGGTCCGATTTCTTCCAAGTAAGGAGAAAACCGCCAATCTCGACAGCCGAGTGTGAATTGCAAACTTCACATTTGATGCTAACAAAGTCACATTCCCTGCAAGCCCGGCAATAGTCGTGACGATCGCCGATACATGTACGATGACCACACAGGCCATTCTTGACATCCTTCTTGCTCTTCTTCCCCATAATGAGGGACACAAGCAATTTGAAGCACAAAACCACCGTCGGAGACGAAAATCCAATCAACAAAGAAGTAGTCTTGCGCGAGCACAACAGGCACGACCTGCGCGTGTCCTGTCAAACGAAAAAGTGACTCTTGGCCGCCTGGCGCGGGCGTCGTGCACGCGTTCGCGCCCTGAGGGCAAACTGAGTGAGTGGTCTGAAACTCTCGATTGTTTGACAGTGAATGAGCATTTAAACGAATAAAAGCATGAATAAAGGGAAGTATTTTCGGATATCAGTGAAAATGGTCCATACATACAACTACAAATAACTAGCCTAAGTCACACAAACAATGTAACAATTGATAAATGCAGCCGAAGCTAAAAGAAAACATGTGCAGGTCGTCAACTACATAGAGTCCCCATACAAAATCGAATGCCACACATTCATGGTACCTCTCTTTGAGTAGCTTAGTGAGTGACCGTGTGACGAATGTTTGTAGACGCAAGGACCCCTAACTGGAAGCCCCAAACTGCCTTCCTCCTGATAGCAGCAGCCGACAAACGATGGTTTTCTGCCAGCAGTTGACTGGCGCTAGTCCACGTTGGTCAACCGTGGACCCGTCTCGTAGCATTATTATAGCAAACACGACGCTTGCTCATTCTAGCTTTCTTATAGTCAATCCACAAGCTGCATGCGTAGAGACTGGCACAGTAGGTTTCAGCAGGCGGTTCTTCACAATCTGTCACAAGTGCCAAACTTAGCTTTAAGTGTGTTCCCAGCAATGCACAATGCACAACACTGCTGGCGAATGTCCGCATCAACACGCAGATCCTCACTGATGTGCCTCAGATACCTGGCACTTTGAACGTACTTCACAGGCTTGCCAGCAAGGAAGATCTTAGGTGGGGTAAAGTTCTTCCATCCACGACCTTTGGGAGCAACCACCAGGCAAACCGATTTCTCGGGGTTAAAACGCAAATCCAGCTGAGCTGCAACCTGTACATAAATATTCAGTAACATTTGTAGGGATTTGGCAGAGGGGCACAGAATGACAAGATCATCGGCATAATAATAATATACTGGTTTTCCACATATTATGAGGAGGGAAGACGGAAGGGCAGGGAGCCATTAATACCGTTCTCAAACCAGGGGTTGGGGGAAAGAGGTCTGCTGGTAGCAGAGTTTAATGAAGGGGGCCAAGGGGCGCTTAAGAAAAACATTCTACTGTTCCAAAGCCAGTAGCCTGCTAAAACCAGAAACAATTGGGGCATTCACCGTTTCTGTCGTAAGTGCATTCCAGATTGGAAAAGCCCGTAGCGAGAAGAAATATCGACGACAGTCGAGACGCGAAGATCGTACAGCAAGCTTCAGGTTGTGGCCCTTGGTACACATTTTGCGAGGAGAGAGGGGGGGGGAGGCAGATCAAAAAAAGGAAGATCAATGAAGATCAACCAATGCAGAATCTTGTACGTAAAAATAAGATCAAATTTCATTCCGCGCAGTTCCAGCAACTCAAGACCATGCTTGCTAAGTTGGCTACCATAGTCAATTTCCCTGAAGCCAAGCAAGTACTTTGTGAACCTACGTTGGACTATCTCCAAGCGGTCAATGTGCTTGCACAAATGTGGAGACCAGACCGGGTCGCATATTATTATTATTATTATTATTATTATTATGTATAGTACAGTGAAAGCTAAAGCTTGCTGCCCGCCACCATAAGAAACTTATGGGTGGAATACATATTTGTCAAGGCGATTTTAGAAGGTGCCTACAGTTCCACAGTTACTAAGGATTTTGCAATCCAGACCGTTCCAGTCGTTAATAGTCTTAACAGAGAAGAAGTTCTTTCGGACATACAGTCGAACAGAAGGCTTCATAATCTTGAGTTGATGTCCCCTCGTCCTGCTTCCAGTGCACAGCTTGAAATAATTTTCTTCGGTACCTCTGTCAAACAATTTAAAGGTTTCAACAAGGGAACCACAAGTACGCCTTTTGGCAAAGGTAGTCAAACCCAAAACACGGCAGCGCTCCGGATAGCTTAGGTTACCATATTTGGTGAGCCGTTTGGTTGCTCTTCTCTGTACCCTCATATGTAGCTCTGTATCCTTTTGTAGCCACGGCAACCAGCACAAGTTTGCGTATTCAACATTCGGCCGAATAAAGGAGATTGAAAGAGTCGGTATCGAGTTTAGGTAGACTCCTACTACTCTGTCCTATTGCCCTAAAGACATCAGCAGCAGCAGTTGCACACTGTTTAGAAACGCTTAAGGTCTCGTTGACCCAAATTCCTAGGTCCTTTTCTTCAGTGACAGTGTGTAAGGTTTCACCATTAATTGAATAGTTATATCTTGGGTTATTAAAGCCAATGTGCAGCACATGGCATTTAGCAGGGTTAAATTTTAGTTTCAGGGCTTTGCAATTGGCTTCAAGTGTGCAAATATTGTCCTGAAGAATAGCACGGTCCATGATGGTAGAGATAGCTTTATATAACTTGATTATAATCCACAAAAAAGTCCATAACGTTGACGCTCATTACTGTGGAACGCTGCATCAAATTTACTTCCAACAGAGTGGAAATTCTCCATATTTCGCTTACTTCCACACTCCAGATAGTTCCTTATCTAGCTAATTTTCGACTGCAGCCTTCTAAATTCGGGAGGCTACGCGAAGCGGCGATTTCAAACTCGGATGGCGATCGTGTTCACAATGAAGAATGTAAACAGAAGATAAACTTACCTTCGAAGAGCCTGAAGAAGACTGCAGGGTGCAGTCGAAAATTAGCTAGATAAGGAACTATCTGGAGTGTGGAAGTAAGCAAAATATGGAGAATTTCCACTCTGTTGGAAGTAAATATAATCCACAAATTTAGGAGCACTGGATAAAATATTTTGTGCGACTTTGTTCGTGTAAAGTGCAAAAATCTTTTGTCCCAGTACAGTACCTTGAGCAAGTCCAATTTTCACCTCCAACCAGTCAGAATGGTAACCATCTACAACAACTCTTTGTTTGCGTCCAGAGAAAAGAGCAATAATGTAATTGATCATTTCAGAAGGCAAACCAATATCCAGCAGAATGTTAATGAGGACTTCGTAATCAACGCTTCCAAAGGCATCACTGATATCAGTATAGACAACATCAACTGGTACACCCTTGTCAGCAAGATCAGTCTAAACGTCACGTGCTTCCAAAAGGTTTGTAGTACGAGATTTACCTTTAGCAATTCCATACTGATCTGGGTCATTAAAGCCAAGTTCTTCGAGTTCCTCATCGATCAGATTCTTAACAGCCCTTTCGCAAACCTTTGCAGCAACGCAAGTTAGGCTTATAGGCCTACAGTTGGCTGGAGCCTTTCTTGTGGATTGGACTAATATTAGCCAACTTCCAGTCCCCTGGAACAACTCCTTGCTGGAGGCATAAATTCACAATCAAATAAAGAGCCTTAGCAATAGGCTGGCAGCAGTATACTCAAGGATGGGGCATACAAAAACCTTGAACACCCAAACCTTATTAGCAATACTGCCCGAAGTGAAGCACCTACATACGATCGCCGAATGGCAGAAATCTTTTGACAGTGGAGGGAGGGCTTCAGGTTTCCATTAAACCAAATCCCCAAGTCCCTGACCTCAACGGAGGACAGCAAAGGCTCATGTTCGAGAAAATACTGGATTCATGGTTTTGGTTCCCAACATGATAAGTAAAACACTGTGTTACAGAAATAGGCAGCTGCCACTGTCTACACCTTTCCTCAACGTCTTGGATCTGCGTCTCCAATTCAGAAGATGCCCCTGAAGACAGGTTTTCAGCCCCAATCTTCAAATCATCTGCAAATTTAAAACCGAAGGTACAGTTATTACAGGTTAGGTACAGTCCTGAGGTCTTGAATGTAAATAACAAACAACAGTGGTCCGAGGACTGAGCCCTGGGGTACACCGCATTGGACATGCACACTGGAAGAGTAGGTGCCCTCAATTTACACGCGTTGGATACGGCCTTCAAGGAAAGCTGAAAGCCAACCCTTGAAGGTTTCCTCCAATGCCACAGCTGCTAGCCTTCAGAATGAGTTTTCTATGAATAAGAGACTCATGGGTCTTTTTAAAGTCAAAGTAAATAACATCCGAGGAGACCCCGATATCCAGAGCACTTGTCCACCGGTCCAGTACTGCCAACAACTGGTGATTAGCCGATCTATGGGGGAGAAAACCAACTGATCAGTTCCGATAATCGAATGGTCATTCAAAAATTTATGGATCACATCCCAGATAATAGATTCCATGACCTTACACACAACACAGGTGAGGGCAATGGGCCTATAGTTTCGTGGGTTTTAAGACCGGGATGTTTGCCTGACTCCAGATGCTTGGTAGTCTTGTCTGGGCAAAAGAAAATAGCTGACAAAGGGCTACTGATGACATTAACAAGCTACTTCAAAAGAAAAGCCGAGAGACCATCGGGTCCACAAGATTTGCTTGGCTTTAACTTTTTGATGGCTATATCAACTGAATTCACAAAGAACTGAACCTCGGAGCATGGGACGGGATATCCCAACAATTGTAGGGAGGGTAGTCTTGGGTTTCCATCGTCCAGGATTGTATTTGAGGCAAAGATATCGCTGAAGATCTCTGCCTTCTCGATATCACCCTCAATGAAATTTGTTCTAGACCAGGAAGTATGGCTAGTGGCTACGATATGAGTTTAAAGAGAGCCGAGTGGTTTCCCTCCTTGAGTGCAGCCTGCTGTATACCAGGATTCGGCCAAATCTGAATAGAGCTTTCTCTTAGTGTTGTAGGCAAATAGTGTTTCCGGGCTTGGTTTTGCCTTGTAACGTTTCCAAAGCTTGAGTTTAATGGCGCCCTGTTGGACAAAATAGCATGGGACAAAAAACTGACACCTAACAAATATTGTTCACACAAATGCCCCAAACGTAACAGCCAATGCCTTTCTCAGCAAGAGACCCACTAAATGAATCATGTACACTCCGAACAAAGCAGGTGACAGGATACTAACTTGTCTAATGCCATTGCAAATGTGAAACTCAGCAGAAACACAGGCGTTCCAACGAACGGACACCTCTTGCCCAGCGTACCAATTTGCCAGCAGCAGAATGGCCCACTTCGGAACTCCCCTTGTCCAGCAGCTTACCAAACAAGACCAACCAATTAACCCAGTCATATGCCTTACTAGCGTCTAGGAGACACACAAAAATAGGGCTATCTTGAGAACGATAGTGGCGGGTCGTTTCCTTAAGCACATAAATAGCCATGTTCGGTGCCGTGCTTTGGTTTGAAGCCAAACCGGTTATCAGACGTTATCAAGAAACGTTCAAGTCTGATCATGAGGAGTTTCTCCAGAACCAGGGAGAGAATGCTCGCCAACGCAATGGCTGTATAGTTGTTGCTGTCAGTCAAATTTCCAGTCCTGTTTTTAGGAACAGGATGGTTGGTGATACTCATTACCACCTTTGGCAACCACGAGTGCTCAACACAAGCGCTAACTCTCTACCCAGCAATTGTGGATCCCACCCCAGGCAAACCTAATGTGCTTTCGCTTAAGTCCATCAGACCCACAAGACTTCCCCAGACCAAAATTCTGACAGGCTTCATCCACTTCCTACACGGTGAAGGTGTTGAAGCTCCCACTGTTTTCCACCTCCTGAAGGACAGGATCACGTTGCATCGACGCAAGTCTCACTGTTGAGCAAGCTACGAAACTTGTGTGCCCACAGGCGGCATTATACTGATTCCCAGAAACATCATTAACAACAGTGGTCACAGAATCCTGCCTCTTTTTCTTATTGATGACAGACTAGAAGCCACGCCAATCATTCTGCAAAGTGTTCTTCACAAGGGCATTATTGCGATGCTCACTCTCCCTCCATACGCAACAGCGCAGAGCACTTTTGAACGCCTTCCTTTTGGCCACCATGTTCTCGTAGTCCATGCCGTGCCTGTAACGACCGTTCTTGTTCCAGATACGAAACACAGATTAGGAACCTTCGTAATCTTCCTTAACACAACCAACATATCACTAGTTCACATCCTTCGCAACGACTGAAGATGGTTCCCTAGAAACTACACGTATTGCAACAGCTAGAGTAATGACAAGTCCATGCGCTGTGCATTCTGTACAGAAATGCAGCGCTTTGTGAAGAGGATGGTTTCAGTGAAAGCCTAATTTTCAGCGATGAATCAACATTTCATCTAAAGTGGAAAAGTAAACGAGCATAAGGTTTGTATACGGGGGACTGAAAATCCCAAGGAAACGTTGGAACACATGAGTAATTCGCAGAAGGTCATTGTGTTGTGCCATTTCCTGTAAACGGGTGTATGGGTCCTAATTTTTTCATGAAAACACCGTAAATAGTGACATACTGATTAACTGGTTAATGCCTCAGCTTCACGAGGACAGCGACAACTTCATATTCCAACAGGACGGCGATGCTCCACCACACTGAAAGACGAAGTTAGGGATTACCTCGGTAAACAGCTTCAACAGTGCTGGATAGGCTGTGCATCAACAAAACAAACAAGGAACTCACATGACTTGGCCACCACGAAGCCCTGATCTAACACTACCATTTTTTGTATGGGGCCATGTCAAAGATAAAGTCTTCATTCCTCCCCTTCCAACCAATCTACAAGATCTTAAGTAACAGATAACAGCAGCAATTGCTGTAATTAACGAGGATACGCTGAACTGTGTTTGGCAGGAATTTGATTATTGCATGGATGTTTGCCGTGTAACTAAGAGAGCACACATTGAACATCTATGACTTGCCAGGCGAAACTTAATGAGTTGCAGAACGTAACAGTGAAAACTGTTTCGTTTATAGATAAATTGAATATAGTTTTCGTTTAATAAACGCTTCAAACTGTCTATTTCTTTTGTAATTACCCTGCATATTGCTATATTTGTTTGGGTAAAAAAAAAGAATAATTACGATGATCACTAAAAACAGGCTCAGCAAAACGTTTTGTAGACTTGGGTTCAGATGAAGTCAAATTTAAGTTGGTACAGTGTTTAAATCTTTGCCATAACATAACAAATAAAGACTCCTGTCTGTAAAGATTGCCATGGTGCTCTTTATATCAGCTAAGAAGACCAACTCAACCTGTGCCCAAAGACCAGAAAACAATGAGTGGGAGCAAAATTTAAATCATATCTCACCTGAGAAACGCTCACAAATTGAGTTGCATTCACGTTGGCAATGACTGATTTTGGGCTAGGAAGTGATTGAGCCGAGCCTGTCGATGAAGGACGTGACCCTGGATGGTTTTGGGGTAGAACAAAGGGAGCTGGACTAGGCGTTGTTGGTGCTTGGGGCGACGCAACTGTTTCCACGGACGAAGTGCGTATTATACTAAGTGGTAGAGTAGCAGTAACAGCGGCGGTGGTGGGCAGCGGGGTTGCTTGAGTAGCAATGGTTGTCTTTGGTGCTGAATGGGACGTCACCAGATTGGCAACACAAGCTACCGCAGCAACTTTTGGACTAGTCAATGATGCCCTTGAACTTTTGCTCGATGCTGAAGCTGCTTTCGGACTAGCCTAGGGGATAGAAAAAAAAAACAGTATGTGTAACTGAGCTGCAAACTTCACTGACGACAGCTGTTATGAGCTAGTGAAGCTCTTGTAAAATTTGCGATAAGAACGCTTTTTACAGCAGCATGAAGTGTCCGGGAATATTTTATTAATTTTTATATTGGAATCAAATTTAACACACATTTTAATTCTCTAATAAGTGTTAGAATGTGAAGAACACAATCAATTTAACAGTACAGTGACTAACTTAAAGGATACTCTTCGCAGTCCCGACGCCACTTTTCTCGATCCTCCACATCAATTACGGCCCCAAAGTTCTAATTACTTACTGTTATCCAATCCCTCGCTATAAATCCGTTTTAAAATGCGACGTCTCAGATTTTCTGGTGAATATGGGGAACTAATTTAATAGCATCCTGCAATTATATGATCCTTTGCGCGCTTACAATAACCATGACATATCATCTGTGTGTGTGCATGTACTAATTTTTAATCGTTTGCTAAAAATTACGACGAGATCAAAAATCTAAAAGACTAATGCGGCAAAAACTCCAAAATACCAGTATTACCTGGTTGATTTTGGTTTCTATTGCTTTTATGAAAATACACTTTACCTATTTTTAGCATTCTCCTTCTCATAATGCTGTTTCAATTAGAGAACAATCGAAGATTTCTCTCCGACTCGCTACCCTCAGCGCACATTTGTGCGCAGCCTACATCACATAAAAGCCTGAGTAGATCGAACCGTCTCATCTTTTCGTCCTTAATTGTGCCCAGATGGCGGCAAGAAGGAGGGAGGGTGGGAAAAAGATAATGTGTATTTTCATAAAAGCAATAGAAATCGCAATCAACCAGGCAATACTGGTATTGTGGAATTTCTACAAAATATCCATTACCTATTTTTTTGCTGTAAGACGAAAGGCAGCAACTTCGGTGGTGGGAACAGGTATGCGTAGAGGTGGTTCCAATCTAATGACAGGGCATAGGTTGCCCAAGCTCGAGGATCGGGAATCGGGCTGACGAATAGGGGAAGTCGGGCATTCCACCTCGTGGCGAACAGATCCAGGATGGGACGATCCCAGAGTTTGATTAAGGCGTTGCAGAGGGTGGAGTATAGGGTCCATTCCCCGGTCGGCGTGGATCGTCGGGAGAGGGCGTAGGCTGACACATTGCGATTCCCTGGGATATGTAGTGGAAGAAGGCAAGTCTGAAGAGATGTGCAGAGTCAAAAAATCTGGGTTGTTAGTTTGTGAAGGGATCGGGAACGAGTCCCACTTCCCCGTCGCAGGTAAGCCACTGCAGTGGTATTGTGTATGTGAACTTAAATGACTTTTCCGGATACGACGTGTTGGAATTGAAGCAGACCATGAAGCACGGCTCGAAGTTCGAGAATATTGATTTGATCGGTTACGGTTGATTCCCAGGTCCCTGATGCTGTCATGCTGTCGATGTGCGCGCCCCACCCTTGGCTGGATGCATCGGTGAATAAGTGGAAGTTCGGGTGGGTTCGTGAAGAGGAACGGTGTCCGATAAGTGAGTGACATCCATCCACCAGGCAAGAGTTGAGCATGGGAAGCACTGATTGAGGGATCGAGGAGCTAGCGTGAGACCGACAGCAGGATCCCC
Source organism: Lithobius niger (assembly GCA_023313725.1). Classification (NCBI taxonomy): domain Eukaryota; kingdom Metazoa; phylum Arthropoda; class Chilopoda; order Lithobiomorpha; family Lithobiidae; genus Lithobius; species Lithobius niger. Next base: position 27,438 of record JAHWFP010133120.1, read on the forward strand.
CACTTATCGGATCGGAAGTAGTGGAAAGGACGGGCCAGCCAACGACCGTAAGGAATGAGATTGGCAAATGAATCGATGGAACCGATGAGGGAGTCCAGATCGCGTGAAGTGAATAACGGGGCAGGTGGAGGACGGATCGAGCGTTTGAGAGGAAGCTGGACACTCGATCCGGGGAAGGCATGACCTATCCTTGACGAAGGTTGAAGAATACCCCTAGGAAGGTGAAGATTCAACTGAAAAATAGGCGTGATTTTGGGAGATTGACGTGTCCCCATCCCAGGGATGTTAAAACAGACACGACGGTGTGGAGGTTTAAGAGCAGTCGTCGAGAAAGGCATGAATACGAATCCCGCGCTGATGCTGATCGGGTGGTGAACGAAGGTGAAGACACGAGGAGCCGCATTTATGCCGAAAGGAAGGCATAAAAGCTCGTAGACTACTCCGTTGTGTAGAAAACGGAACAGGTGTCATACGGAAGCATGAAGGGAAATGTGAAGATAAGCGTCGGCAAGGTTGAGAGAAATCGCCCAGTCATTGAGTTGCAATGAAGCCTGGATCGATTCTGTTGTCTCCATCTGGATATGGGGATTGTTGATGTACTGACTGAGGGGACGGATATTGAAAATGAGGCGTGAGCCCCCTGTTTTCTTGGGGCATAGAAAGATGCAGCTGTAGAAGCACGGCGAGACTGGGGATGGAACGATCCGGACAGCTTCTTTGGAAAGAAGGGTGGGAATTTCTAAGGAAATATTGGCAGACGGAGGGGATTCGAGATCCCATGGCGGAGGACCCACTGGTGGGTAATGACGGAACTGAGTAGAAAACCGTTGGACACAATGGAAAGTATTGCTGGATCGGAAGTAATTGCTTCCCAATTGTGCACAAAAGAACTGTAGTCGGCCTCCCACTGGTTATCAATATTTGGAACGGTTACGGTTCCGTGGTGCAGGAGAGACTTATCGTCGGCGCTTGTCAGTGGAGGTCGACCTACCAGTGGATCGGCGTTGACCCTGCCCATGGCCTGCTGGGCGAAATGGCAAAGCGGGAGTTGGTAGCGTAGCAGGATGTGTGTCATTATGTTGTAATCCGGGAGGATCGTTCTTGCGAATGTCGGCTTGCGAATCCCTTGAGGATCGGGGACGGCGCCCATGACAGGAACGGAACGGTCGAGGTTTGCGGGAAACGTCGAGGTGAGGCGCAAGCTTAGGGATCAGACCCTGGAAGAGAGTGTCAGACTCATGGATCGGAAGATTGCGGAGCGTGGAACGGGTTGAATCGTGAAGGTTTGGCGAAGCATTGAGGGCGATTTCTCGAAGGAGTATCGTGGAGTTGAACAAGGCGCTAGTAAACCAGTTCATGGAGTGATAGGTCACGAAGCACGCCTTGCGAAATACTTGATTGATGAGGAATGCAAGTTGTTTGGTATCAGCTGGAGGCAGATCCATATTCAGATGTTCGCATAAAGCGTTAGCCGCAGTATTTAAGACGTCCGCCTGAGAGGCGGCTCGGAGACCCAAGCGAAGAAGTCATTTTTTTGTCACAGAGCACAAACACCGGAACTGCTGCTTGTCGCAGAAGGAATAAGGCAAAACCGAAGTCCATTTTGGTTTCTGCCGCGAGGAATTCGGATTGAGGGTAGGTGTCGAAGTTGTGAGGATTCGTGGTGCCTTCTCCAGATGGACGAAAGAACGTTGTCTCCTTTCCAGGTTTAGGAGGTGGGGTTTCAACGTCCAGTTCTAGGGGAGAACCGTTCCCCAGGAGTAACCCACCGGTCCGCAGTAGCGTAGCGAGCTGGCCAAGAAGTAGCAGCTGGTGAGATGGCTGATCCCGTAGGCCAAATCCTAGGCCTGTGGAGATGCCACGGTTCTTGCAGGAGGGGCCAGAATCAAGTGCAGGTTTGTATAAAAAGCAGTCCAGAACAATTTCCCGCGGAGGTTGACCGCACGGTATCGGTGATGAGGCAGCGGTGTCGCTAGGATCATGACTTGCAGAGGCGTGAGCAGGAACGGTGGAGCGGATCGGACTCTCATTGGAGTTCAAAAGCACAACATTATCCCCCGGATCGAGGGAATCGAGAGCAGGTGCAGGTGAGGAAGCAACGGTCGAGGGAACCAGCGGTTCCCGAGGCGCACCTTTAGCACGCGGCATGGTAATCGAGGAAGGTCTTGAACAGCACAACCTGTCAGGTCAGCGGTTAGATAAGAAAAGATGAGACGGTTTGATCCGCTCCGCTCAGGCTTTCATATGGAGGAGGCTGCGCACGAGGGTAGCGAGTCGGAGCGAAATCTTCGATTGTTCTCTGATTGAAAGGTCATTATGAGAAAGAGAAAGCTAAAAATAGATAATGAATATTTTCATAGGAACTAGAAATTTAAATTTATGCCAATACATCGCCAAAGAAATATTATAAGATACTAGCTTGAAGTGCTTTGGCAAAGCATGCTATACGAACCAAGCATGAAGAAGATTGGGGAAAAGTGCCATATTAGATAAAGAGTAAGAGTTATCATGTAGGCGGCAGTATGAAGGGATGTGGATAAAGGTATTGGGCAACAGAACTATTACGGAGAACAGAGGACTGGATAAAGTGGGTGAATAAAACAAAGTGCGGCACTGAGGGGATGTTAAGTGGTTGTCTAGTGCGAGGTTAATTTTGTTATGGTGTTGCTTTTGCTGCTCGGGGGTTTTGTGTTAATGGTTTATTATTTATTGTTTTTATTATTCATTGTACTTATTTCATAATTTAATTATTTGTTGTTCCTTTGCTTTATTTTACTATTCACTGTATTCGTTTCATAATTTTTTACTATGTGGTTTATAAGTGTAAATTTATTAGTTAATTTGTTGAATTATTTAGTTACTGACTCGTTCTGTTTAAGTTATTAGTTAATTTTATACTTTGTGAATTGCACTT
>JAHWFP010133121.1:0-16414 GCA_023313725.1 Lithobius niger
GGCTGTTGGTACTGGCGACCGGTGCGGTTGAAAAACCCGCCTCGAGAGGGGAAGGGTATGTCGGCGCGCGGGGCAGCAATGTTCTGTGCTAACCGACCGTCCCCAATCCGATCTTGGTGAGGCCTATATAGCCCCTCGGGCTTACGGCTAGCATTGCGAGCTGGAACCAGCAGCCCGATATCCCGACTGGCTCGCGGTCCGGGCCTACCGCAGAACGGTTGATGCTCGAGTTTCGGCTCGGTGTCCCAGACTGCGCGGCTTTAGAATGGCAGGGAACACTGACCGGATGCCTAGCGTGGCCTGACTGGCTTCCCTTGTGGTGACTGTGACGGATACCTGGGATACCTGGCGTGGCCTGAACGGCTGCCCTTGCGGCGGCTGTGATGGATACCTGGGATACCTGGCGTGGCCTGACCGGTTTGCCCTTGCGGCGGCTGTGACGGATACCTAGTGTGACTGGACTTTGAACCCAGCCGAACTCTCACGAAGAGTAGTCGACTGTCGAGAAATTGACGTCGAACAATAAAATGAAAGGCGATAGACCTAACCAAGCTGAGGCATGCCCAGCCCAGTTTCAAGGAGACCTGCTGCCAATCTGTGGTCTTCCTGACGTGAGTGGAGCGAATAGCAAATCACTTGTCTGTGTGAAAAGTCTTGTGACGGTCATAGGGACCGGTCCGTTAAGCTAAACGGAATTCTCTCTCTACTTGGTGCTTCGGCAAAGTGCGTCTTGCCATTGTGGCGGTAGGGACTGTGGTTATCTGGATTGGAGTCTGAAGGTTGAACGGATGCTGAACTTAGCCTAGTGGGACCTCAACTGTACAGTGGTTCGTGCCTACCACCTGATCTGAGCCATAGGATGGTGTGCCCTCAGTGCTCAAGGACGGTGCGGCGTCAGTGGTCGAAAAAAAATGGCCAAGCTTCGGGGGTCCACACCAGGCCCTTGGTGGGAGGCTGTTTCTTACTTGGGGGGGTGGAGGGACGCTCTCGGAAGGAATCGTTAAGGCTAGCGAGGATCTCCGGGGTACGTGTCCGCCGCCCTGTTATCTGGGTGAGTTTTTCTACTTGTACGGTGAGCGGGGTCTGCCCACGACCCACAGCATCTGATCCCTTCAGTGCATCTTTCTGGTTTTCTGTCAGTCTTGAAACTGCATTTCGGCGACTTGGAGTGCGCACACGAGAGTTAGTAACACGGACTTGTGGCTTAGTAGTTCCTAATAAGGGTCAGCTCACGTCGGGGAGTCGAGAAGGCCAGTTGCTTTGGCTGACGCCCATAGAGAGAGTATTTGGTGTTCAGAGGTGGAAAGATGGTGCGGTGTAACAACCTGCCGGGTGACGAGTGGGGTATGCCGGCGTGTGGAGCAGCAATGTTCTGCGCTAACCGGCCGTCCCCATTTTGACCTTGGTAATGCTAATTGCTTCCGGGCATGCGGCTAGTACCTTTCAGTACTCTCTGTATCGGAGGTGCAGAACGGCATATGGCTTGCATCACGGCCTGGTGTTTAGTGGATGTTGTGCGTGTAAGTCCATGAAAGTGGCGATTCGTGGTCGACTGTGACGGCTGCGGGGAGGTGGTCGGGCGCCACGACGACTGTTTGTTGACGGCTGCGGATGTTGCGGGAAACTGCGATGACTGCGGCTGTTGGCAGGGCAGATGTTGTGGAAGAAGACTATGAACCGTGGAAGGGGTCACTTCGGGCGATCGTGATGCCTGCGGAATTGATGTACTGCGCACAACGCATTGCGATCCCTGTGACGGCTGTTGATGTTGCGGGAAACCGCGATGACTGTGGCTGTTGCGGGGTGGAAGGAATAATGAAGCTTAAACACCCGCCGGGTAACCTTGCCCGTGTCTAGTAACCCTTCGGGCCATTTACACAGAATGGATAAGCAGTGTCTCTGATGGTGGGTCGCCCCACCTGACTTCGGTCAGATTTCGCCAAAACCATACACGCGACCTCAGATCAGACGAGATTACCCGCTGAATTTAAGCATATCACTAAGCGGAGGAAAAGAAACTAACAAGGATTCCCCTAGTAACGGCGAGTGAACGGGGAAGAGCCCAGCGCCGAAGCCCCCGTCCCCAGAGGGCGGCGGGCAATGTGGCGTTTGGGAGGAGCCATCCCTCTGGTTCGCGGGAGCCCAAGTCCCCCTGACCGGGGCCACTGCCCAAGGCGGGTGCAAGGCCCGTGCGGCTCTTTCAGCGGCCGGAGGACGGTTCTCTCCCTGGAGTCGGGTTGCTTGGGAGTGCAGCCCTAAGCGGGTGGTAAACTCCACCTAAGGCTAAATACTTCCACGAGACCGATAGCAAACAAGTACCGTGAGGGAAAGTTGCAAAGAACTTTGAAGAGAGAGTTCAAGAGTACGTGAAACCGCTCGGAGGCAAACGGGTGGGCCCTCGAAGGTCGAACGGGGGGATTCAACCCGTCGGTCGGCTGCGCTCTGTGGCTACGTATCCGAACGGAACGTGCTTCGGTTGCAGCGGCTGCCGTCGGGCGCACTTCCCCCTCAGTAGGACGCCGCGACCGGTTGGGAGAAACAATCGGAGGCCATACGGCAAGGCACGGCAGGTATCCGTTGCCGGTAAGCCACCTGTTACTTCGGTTGCAGGACCGGCTCCGGTCGGAGTTATAGCCAGCCTTGACCCGGCTCCTCCGCCCGACCGAGGAAGCATTTGAGACCCGTGCCCGCGCCCTCCTTCGGGAAAGGCGTGCGGTTGCCGGTTCGGCAGGCAGGGCACCCGGTTGCTGTACGCCCCTGGTGGCGGCCGGTGATTCGGGACCCGCCGTTGGCTGGACTGAGCTCCCGCGGTGGCACTTGTGGTCTGCGGCGAGTAGGTCGGTCGCCCACCCGACCCGTCTTGAAACACGGACCAAGGAGTCTAACATGTGTGCGAGTCGTAGGGAAGTTCTCGGACTAAACCCGAAGGCGCAATGAAAGTGAAGGTCGTCATATCGTCGACCAAGGCGGGATCCGTTCGGGCTTACGGTTCGGCCGAGCCTGGCGGCGCACCGCCGGCCCGTCTCGACCACAACGCCGTTTTTTAAGAAACGACCAAGCTGACTCAAAACACGTTCTAAACTACATTTAAAGATAAGTTTTTAAACCAGCTTAAGATCCTGATTTGGAATTTAGTTAATATCTATATAATGCGTAGTGCACTGTGACTCAGGTTCCCGGTACACTGCACTGTGACTCAGGTTGGCGCTATGACCTAGCTGTCGAGTCGACGTGACATTAAGCCTGACCCCCCCCCCCCACCCCCCATTTCGATCGTGATTCGCAACAGTAACCGGTTGGCAGGCCCACACCAGCGACATAATCCACACTTAAGTAGCCGATGGGCCAGGAGCCAAGGCTCTGAATTGTGTGGCGCAGTGCCAATGCGGACCACTGTACTGTAAATGAAGTTGGCGCTAATTACCTAGCTGCTGATGCGCGATTAAATCTCAATCCCCAATGGCTTTTTAAAGAAATTTTGCTGAAAAAAAATCTGCACAACAGTTAACGGAAATTTTTACTGTAAAATGCCATTTTTGAGGAATTCTAGTTTTACTCTAGTTTGGTTACCGTTTATTTGAAATTCTACGAAACATTCGTACAGAAATTGTGTTCTGTAAAACTCCATTATGTGGAAATTCATAGCGACAAAATCGATTAATTTGTTGAATGCACAGTTCGTGTCAACATGCCCATGCCCATGATGTAATTAACCATCGATAGCAGTATTTATTTTTTTAGAAAGTTTATAATAGAAAAAGTAACCTAGGTACCAATTCACATCGAAGCTGACAACTTCAACCTACATCCTGTTGGTGTGGCTGTGAGCTCTTCCCCCACCCTGAAAAAATCTTGCCACACCCCACAAATTTCGCGATTCCCATACAAAGACCGTAGAAAAATCCATGAACTGCTACCGAATTTTTTTTTTTTGCCCCACCCCTCACCTTCGCCCAGTACTGTAAAAATAATGACCATTGCTCAGAGTGGGAAAATGTCTGACTCTATTATCGGTACCGGGTAGAGGTTCTACAGGAAAACATGTTCATAAAATAATTTCTTTACCCAAAAACTTAAACACTGACGACTACTGAAAAAAAAATCATTAAAAAACAAGAACACGTCAAAGACATAAAAATAAAAATTAATAATTTTTTCGATGTATGGTTTCGTATTTAAGAATATTAAAAAACACTTATTGGTGTGAAATACGCTAACCCGCCTGAATTAGCTTTTAACTAAGTAAGACAGGCAGGTTAGACAATTAGCATCTTCCCAAATTACCTGAACAGATAAGCGACAGATTACTCCACTCCCGCCAAAAGTGGCGGTTCCGATTTATTAATAGCGGACTGTATGCATTTAGCTTATTTTAACCATGCTTGCGTTTAGCAGTTTAGGCCCTACACTAAACTGAAGGAAAAACCAAGGACAAAGGTGGGGAGGGGGGGGGGTAGGTCTCGTTTTCTAGGAAGCAGCTTCTGTTTCATTATACCTTGTGACAAATGACTTAACATACTGTGTATGTAATTGTAATTTTTTACTTTGTTACACACATACATGTGACTGATGGATATAGGGGAGGATTGAAAATCGTTGGCACCCCACCAAAAGTAAAAGAAAAAAAACAAAGTGATAACAGTAACAAAAAAATGTATAAATAAAATCAATAATGCATTAGAGGCAATCAAAAGTACTTAACAAGCCTGGTCAAATAGTCTTTCTGCGATACCAAGCCACGCCTGAAAGCACCAGCATTTGGTGTCAAAACCACGTCCGACGGTAAATTTTTCCATACGCTCACCACTCTAGATGAGAAAAAGAACTTTCTACAGTTCAACGTGGCCTTAGTTTGTATCAAGTTAAGGGGGGTGTCCCCTGGTTACACTGTCAATTCTTATTTCAAAGAACCGACCATAATTTATGTCGCATTGGAGATGTGGGAGGGAGTGCACAAACACAAGGTCACATTTTAGTCGTCGTAGCTTCAGCAAATCAGCCCCTAGGTCACGCAGTCGTTCGGAGTAATTTAAGCTTTAGGGCCCCTGCAGTCGCTTTGTGAATGCGCGCTGCACGGATTCGACATGATCAATGTCTCCCACGAGGTGTGGGGACCAGACCGGGGATGCATATTCCAATATCGGCCTGACAAAAACACAAAATGCCCAAAACAGGGTTCTACGATCGCCAGACAAGAAACATCGTCGGACAATCGCAGCACGCCACTTAGCAACAAAAGCGTCAAGGGCTGGATTACAGGCGGAATTAGGAATTCGGAAAAATTACAAGTAGTCTATAGTTAGGGCTATTGATGTTTATTTGTTCAGGATTTGTAGTGAAACGTACTCGCCTGCCACTGTCTTTCCTGCTGCAAAGCAACTGAACAATACAATATATAATCTTTTGATCTTTAGATGGAAGACAAACTGAGAAACAGATCCGGATACCAAGGCTCTTTGGGAAGTAATGTATGGTCGTCCAGAGTTAACTGACGAGAGACTTAGCTATACTCAGATCTATCCCTACACTATCTTAGCTATATGGCAACAATGGTCATCTGCTACAGTAAAACGATTTATTGGGCAAGGTGGCCTGATGGTTAGCACGACTATCTCAGATGTCAGAGGTGTCGGGTTCGAACCTGACCTCAACCACGCCAGGCCTTTTGGGGAAGACAAGACCCCCCTGTGATACCTCGTTCACATGTCGATCGTTACATGTAAAAGATCCTAGGAATTTTCGATTGGAATTACCTACAGCAAATTGTTCCCCTCTCCTGCTGGCGCCATCGCTACAGCTGGGAGTGTGTCAAGCCTCCAAATTAATACGTTTGTTCATTGACTATAACCTTCAAACCTTCTTTTAGGTAACTAGGGACGTTACATAAAACGATTTTCTTAAACATTTGTTAATTAAGCTCACATAAATTAATTATTCTAGGAATTAGTATTCTAAAAATGCTGCAGTTCCGCTATCTTTAAAACTTGGATTCAGTGAAAATACCTCCGTGAAGAACTGGTAACTCCAAAACTAAAGAGCTCATGAACCTTTTTTGATAAGTTCTGGCGACTAACCGGTGCTCTTGGTGAGTTTAGAAAAGTGTTACCCTCAAAATGTGTATTCTAACAACTTGTGAATATATCACAAGGAGTGAATTGGTATCGAAATATTACAAATAATGGCACTTCAATGAATGGTTCTGCTGAGCAGGCAGGTTAGACAGAGCCGGTCCAAAATTTCAAACGAGTCTTAAACCTCAAAACTGTTAATTAATTGTTCATTATCTGCGTTTATTTTTTTATAAGCTAGTTTACAATTCGTTTTAGTACGTAGTAATCAGCGATTACTTTTCCTGATTTCCTGTACTGACCAACGCTTCCATGAAAGGCAGAATTATTAGTAAACTAACTACAAGCTACCGTGCCATATCGTACAGTCCTCTAAGCTAAGAGCAAGTAGGCAGGTTGAAAATTGCTCGTACTGTTGGATACAGAACGTTTAATAAATGACACGAAGGTTAATGTTGGTAGTAAGTCCACCTTCAACATTTAGTTGCCTATGTTCTACGTGCTGTGCGAGCATTATTAAACTAATTAACTAATATTCCAACAATTAGTTAACATATTAATCATTATTGATTCGTATTAATCACTGGTAATCAAGATATGGTGAAGTAAAGTAAACACCCCCACCAAAGTAGAACTGGAGAACTGGAGAAAAGTATACAGCCCATATACTAGAATATTTTCCCTCCCTTCTTGGGAGACAAAGCAACGCACAAAAGTAGACAAGCAGTAGCCTGAAGGGTCGAGTGGACATTACTAACGTAACCATCGAGCTATGCGTATCCGCCGCTTCTGTTGCTTCTGTCCAGTTTAGGCCCGATCGCTTTAGCCTAAAATATGGCAGGGAAGCCAACCAGCTTGCCTTTGACACGACGACTGCTAAGCGCATTACTGCATTTTGTTTTCCAACAACCCTGCATATACGACAGCTACAATTAGCAGGGGGAAATGGAATTTTTAATTCTCCCTTTCAGTACTATTCCAAGTGATTTTCTTGTAAACCTCCGCCGTCACCCCTCCCAACACATACAACAAGTCCACGCCAGCCCACTTCACACTAGAACCGACCGCCACTGCGGTCTTGGCTTTCCGTTTTGCATCTATGGACTCGCGCACTGAATCTTTATTACTCAAATGCACATCGTCTTCAACCGGAAGTCTAAGTCGGAAGATCTAGTCTCTTTCTGGTGTTACCGGAATTGGAGCATGGCTGCAGCGATTGCCGCTGGGAAACGCGCACGGGAAGCAGTTACGGTTATTTGCGAAGGACAAGTGAGCACTTAGTTTGCAAACACCAAGAGAAATAATTATGCAAACGTCAAGCCACAGCGCCGCTCACTCTCAATTACTGTCGACAGCCGAATGGCCGATGGGCGAGAAAGGAAATGGTCGTTGGACTTTTAATCAATAGAAATAGGAGAAAAATAAGAATCTGGTTACTGTGGTGAATTCACTTTATTATACCTAGCAAGCAGGAGGAGTGGACAGTGATCAGCTTCTGCAGGTGCAACGTGAATTGAATGACTCAGTTCACATGCAGTTAGTACCAGATACTACTTTAAAATTTAAACACGGGACTGAATGTTGTTCTGCTGCCTCATAATGAACACGACAACAATGAGCTTTCATATTCCGTACAGAAGTCTTCCTTTTCAAACGGTCAAGAGTTCAAAAGCATTCCTTCCACCAAAGTTCAAGAGTTCAAAAGGCTCCTTCTACAAAAGTTTTCCTTCTACAAAAGTTCAAAGAGTTCAAAAGGCACGTTCCTACAGAAGTATTCCTTCTACAAAACTTCAAGAGTTCAAAAACGATCCTTCTATATTGGTCTTCCTACTGCAAAAGTTCAAAGAGTTCAACCAAACTCCATCTTCTACAGAAGTCTTCTGCAAAAGTTCAATCATTCGCCATCCACAAAATGCAATCCACCCAGTCTTCCATCAACAAAAGTTGAAGAGTTTCTTCTCGGTTAGTCTTCCTTCTACAAAAGTTCAAAAGTAAAAAAATCCTTCTTTCTACAGAAGTCTTCTTTCTACGTAAGCTCAAGAGTTCAAAAGCCTTCCTTCCGCAAATCTTCCAGCTTACTTAAGCCTTTTTTCTACAAGAGTCTTTCTTCTATATAATTTTGTTATCTTATTGTAATACGTAGATAGGACTATACACAGTTCACCAAACGATAACGGAGATTCGGAACCACCATGGCCATTAGCGAACTGCGCCAATGACACTTTCGCCCTCTTGCTTGGTTTTGCGCAGTTATCTTTTCTCTTCTCGTCTCGACTAGAAAAAATCTTTTCTCGTCTCGACTCTCCTCGACTATTTTTCCTAGCATTGTTGATACAAATTTGAGTAGCAATCACGAAAAAAATATGATCAGTTTTTTTGTGGAATAATTCATTTAGTAGAAATAGAAATAGAGATTGACGGAGCACGAAGTACCCCCCCCCCCAAAAAAAAAAAAAAAAACAAAGAAAAGAAGTTAAACAACTAGATCGTCATAGCGTGATTTGAAAGCGTTGAGGGAAGGGGTGCAAACAACAGATTGACGGAGGGAATTCCAGGGTTGAACAACCCTTTCCCTGAAAAAGTGAAAGCGTAGTTTAGTCCGAGAGACAGTGCCAGAAATACGGAGAGGGTGGCCACGAGTGAAGTTGAAATTTGGAATGAGGGAAAGAACAGGGTCAACACCAAGGAGATTGTGAATAAGTTGGTAGGTAAGTATCATGTCACCACGATGAAAACGATCACGAATGGAGTAAAGGGACCATTCACAAAGTACGTCACGCTCCGAAGGGGGGGAGGGGGTTCAGTTCAGTGTGACAAAACGTGACATGGGGGAGGGGGGGTGTCAAAAATGTGACGTCACACTTTTATATTTTATAAAAAGAAAAAATATTAATAGTCAAACTGTATATTGACATACTCAGGTGTCAGGAAAGTAAGGGATTGTAAAACTGCTTATGGTTGAACCTGTCAGTATTCTAGGAATTAAAGTGGCACTTTCACTGAAAGGAAGTCTGTAGAATGTGGCAACAACTAGCGCTAACTAGTACTATCTGCACTTGCTCAAAGGGTTTCAAAGGGTTTAACGAGCGTTAACCACTACTGGTCATCTGCCCGAAGCCCTAAGGCCCTATGTCTGCAACAGCCAGATTCCCAGGCGGTCACCCACCCAAGTAGTCAATCCAGCCCAATGCTGCTTAACTTCGGGGATCTGACGAGAACCGGTGTTTCCAGCACTGCAAGGCCGCAGACGCATCAGGCGGAAGAATGCACCAGCCATATCTTTCAACAAAACAAACAAGCCACGTGCCTTGTATAATATAAGGTATAGCTCATTCTGAATCTTGTTAGGTTAGGAGCAAGGCTTGAATTGAAGGCTTTCTCTTCAACGAGTTTTTCCATCCACAATACGACATGTCATTAATGCCTAGAAGATCTGAAATGGAGGAAAGATCAGTTCGATAGCCTCAGTACATTCCAAAAGTGCGCATGGACTTAGAAACGTCACCGTCTGACGTCATATCATTGATTCCGAGGAGCTTTGACTCAACGCTTTGGAGAGGTGTTGAGTGAAGGTTGTACTGCAGTATCGGCCGGATCTTGAGAGAAAACAAGCACATGCGAAATTTGTACAGTATGGCCGCCGAAACACCGCTACTTCGATTGATTTGTACTATTACCGAAGACATTAGTTATTGCCCAAAAGAATGCCAACTGAGATGCTATCTCTGTTTTGCTTAAACCACTTTCCGGCTGCACGAACGTGTTGGTGTATTTACATTTTAATTTAAAACTTTTTGTGATGGCAGTGTGAAAACTTAAATTTTGTACTTACAACCAAATGTAGGCTACTTACAATTGGTTTTAAAGCTTATCAAAATGTATCAAGAAAAGCAATATAAAATTAATCGCAAAACAGATGTTACGATTTACGTCTCTGACTGTCCGTACTGCCGAACATAACTCCGTCGCTTAGGAACGTCCTCGGCAATGTTGCTTTTTAGTCTCAATTCTGGCCTCGCTACCCCCCCCCCCCCCCCCCACCCCCAATGCCTTCTAGCTTTAAGCCCAAGTTTACGTAAGCGATCGGAATAAGGTAAGGAACGAATAGTGTGACACCATTTGGGAAGGCGACGTTGGCATTTTCGAGACGATTGAGTAAAGATTGCAGGGACGACAAATTTGGGATCAATAACCAAAGACTGGGAGGAGAAAGGTTATATATAAAATAGCAAACAGGGAGGGTGTAAGGTTGGAGAAACGCTTCAGTACAAAATGGGCTTTACAAAAGACTTTGGAGATGACATTTTCAGTAAGCATAAATAAAAATAAAAAATATGCGTATGGATTTTTGGCCGTACACTTCTTTATTCCAAATGACATACATTACATTTTTGTTTACTTTCTATTGTTACGCTCAATCGATCATGGCTTGACACACGTAAAGCTAAAATGACCCTTGAATCTCTCTTTCTGAGGGCTTCCCCGATTTCGCGCGGTGTGTTTAAAAGAGAGGGCTTAGCATCTCCGTGTCAACTAACATGAACATGCTGATGCACAGACCATTTTAAGGTAGTTGTATCACTCAGTAGCAACGCTAATTTAATTCTGCATCGCTAAAAGTTTAAGGGCGCGTTTCGCAGCGACTCGCCTTTGCATTCTCGCAGCTAGAATATAATCGCAATGGCATAAATGTCGTTGCCGTGACAACAATGATATTTGGATTAGCTAAATCCAACATTGTTTGAGCAAATGCTTGCCATCTTATAATCTGTGATAATTCTAATCCTCCTCACGAAACAATTTTTTCAGTCGCTTCTGAGCTTACATTGAATGGGTCTGTGGCGATCCGACAAAGCGAAATTTACCGCCATGTTGGAATTTCAGAGATTTCTAGCTTATAGCTGCGAGAATGCAAAGGCGAGTCGCCGCGTAAACACGCCCTAAACTTGTGGCGCAAATTGCGATTCAGTAACATACATTTCTAGCCTTGTAAAAGTGGAGATAAAGATGGGACAATTGAAATTGTTTCTCGTTTCATATTTCCTTCAATCGTCTTGACATCGAGTCGACTTGCAAACGAACTGTCTCATCGTCGAGGGTCGAGAAAAAAAGAAGATTTTCATGTTTTGACAGCAACACTATACGTTTGGTCCCCGGGGTCACAATGCATGAAAATCATGCATGTAATCACCATGCATCACCATGCATAATGCATGATTACCTGCAGGCTCCAAATGAAAAAGTTTTGTCGGTGTATAAAGACGACTCTGACCTAGTCACATGTTGACTTTAATGACATGTTGACTGTCACATATAGAGCAGCGTCATGTGACATCTTTTTGGCTACGAGACACCATTTGGAGGTAATAGCTACAAGGTGCACTAGATTAAAATGTAACGGAAAAAACGGCACTTCTAGTCAAGACAGTGCTTTGAGAGCGGATTTCTTAGGCTTAAATGAACGTTGTTTTCTCCAACAACAAAAATCGCGCGTTATAGGATTAAGAAATCCATTCTAATGGCATTGGCTTCAACAAGACGGTCTTCCTTTCTCCCTCTAGTGCTCCTTGCAGCTAACCCAGTTACTGGCTCCACCATAGAGTTATACACAATAATACTACGTCGTATCAATGTCCTATTGACAGTCACATATTGACTTTAGTCGCAGCTTTCGTACTGGGACCCAAAGGTTATAAAAATCCACTTTTTTTTTCAACACGTATTCCATTAGTGCACGATTTTGGTTTTAAAACCCATCTCGCGTTTCTCGTAACTATTTTCAATTTAGTAAGTCCTTATCATACAAGCCGCAGGGCAGGACATTTAAATACTTAATTTTTTGGCTAACGTGTTTGAGAACTCAGTCACAACTCAAACTTGAAGGTTCCTCGCAAGCTTTCACCCATTTCGAGGGCAAGTTTGTATGTGAAGATGGAATCGGCTTACAGACATTTACCTTGGCTTATTTAATCGGAAATTCCAGTATTTGAAAGACCACATCTATTTTTAGCCTTATTCTTGTCGTTGTCCTCATCTCAGATACACAATAGACCATGGATTTCTCACTGGTGGAGGAGGCGAAAGGGTCTTTTAGAGGTATTATGGAAAGCGTCGAGGAAAGCCACTTTGAATTCGTAAACCGGTGTATTTCCCTTCTCATGACTACGTCATGAGCACTCTCGTGGAAAAAGCCGAGCATAAACAGAATTATACAGAGCCGAGAAACGGTTTGGTGCGTCCATCTGACCACTTCGCAACTCTAATAAGGAGCTCCTCGCATCGTTTTTAAAGAGGTTTTAAAGTACCTTGCTTCGCTACGAAGGTGTTGGAAAACCCTTTTTCTGACCATTTCCAGCACTATCATTTCGGGGATTTTAGGTTGTCTCCTCCACCTCCTCCCCGCATCATTAGTAATGAAACTGCAAGAGGCACATTGCGTGCGAGCCAGTTGCTTAAAGGTGTGGTACCTATAAATACAAAATACAAAAAAAAAAAATAATAAAACAAATACAATAAAACAACAGTAAAAATTAATTATCCAGTATTAGCGATCGATTTATTTGGACTTATGTGGACTTTCTTATGGAGCCTTATGCTTCATGAGTTGACTTGAACAGAATTGGAACCACTGATGATGGCTAGATTCTTGGAGAGACTTGTGTGTCGTCTTGGGCGTGAGATGAGCTACGAGTCAAAAACAGTTCTTTGTACAACAAAAGACAATTTCGCCATTACGACGTAGGATCCTATTTTGAAACAAACCTTCACGTTTCAGGAACCTTGAGTGACTGACGTCCATAGTTCGGTCATCACTCTGTGTGTATTGGTTGAATCAGCTCCTTCTGTGGGCAGTGCTTTGCATACGTGGTTCGTAATGGAATGTTATTAAACCAGAAATGGATTTTTCTACATCTAATAATCATAAAACTGTAAATTTCGTTATTGAAACGCTGCTTTGTAACGGTCTTTTCAATGTAAACAACTCAAACTGTAAATGCGTTTATCACTACTTTTAGTGTTTTTTAGAAGAATCTTAAGCTTATTGTGTGCTCAGCGTATCTTGAGTCCTGCACGTATTTTATGAGCGGCTACGTCTTCCTGGAGGGGGCGGCTTTAATCGACGGCCGCCATTGTTTTTATAACCATCTTGGATATCAACAAGGCACTCTGCCACCAAAAACATACAATTGATTATCTGTGTTCGTCCTGGGGTGACTCAAGATATACTGCATATACTATAGGTTCCGAATTATTGCTGCAAGTTTCAAATGCAGTGATGATGAAGTTTTGGTACCACCAAATGTAAGTACAGACTCCTACTACGTTGGGACCATAGCAAATTTGGCTTCAAAAGACATGCCCGATAAAGGTAAAACAGCAATGGCCTCCAATTTGTATTGGCGAAGTAGCGATCTTTCAACTCACTGTAGTTTCTAAACTATTTAACCTTTTTTTCAAATTACGACCTTAATTTTGTAGCTAGTAGTCCATAAATCATTCTGTGATATTTAATTTATAATATTCGAAGATTAATATCAGCGCATTCACGATCTAAGATAGCATGACTGGACGTTAGGCTATTGTTAAAAACGTATTCTGAGCGCGCCAACGGAATCACGTTGCTTCCCCACTCGTAGCCAATCAGAGGCGAGTCAACGTCGCTTGAGTTTTAGGAGCGAAGATAAGAAATAATTTTGGTGGCATGTGTCGGGAAGACACCCCTTCCATCGCTCTCTTACAGGTCCGCGCAAGGGAAGGTATATATGCCAGGAGTGTGAAAACGTAAGGACACTTGGACTACATCTTGAAGACAGAGTGGAAGGCTCGGCGCAGCCATGACACGTAGCATGGCCACCGGCTCAAACCACTATATTAAAACCGCACTCAACTTCTGACTGGAAGAATAGTTAAAGGGCCGTTTTACGAACTATTTTAGTTTATTCGTATCCCTACGTGCTCAGCTGTTGTAAAACTGAAAAGTATTTTCTCTACACCTGACATTGCCGTTGGCCTTCAACTCCTTCACATTTTTTTCACAAAGAAATGCGATGCGAAGCAGAGAAAAGGAGCTTCTCATCCTTTGCTCGTGTCCGTCTGTCTGTATCCACGATAACTTTTAAACCAACTGTCGGATTTATTTTACATTTCTCACTTGCAATCGATGCTCTATTTTTGGAGTGAAGCTCGTAAATCAATAAAATTAGGCAAGACGTTTCATGGATTTTAACTTTCATATATCCAAGTATACACCAAAAGTTGGCTACCATTCTTTACGACTTTTATTTTTGTGTACTATTCAAAATGGTATTGAAATTAAATTTTTTTATTAAAAAAACACCAAACAATTTCATTTCATTTTTAAATAACCTTTTTTTTAAGTAAATGCCCCTCCCTATTTTTGAATATTCAACACGTAAAAGCTTTTCAGCATTTCCATAGGTTTGATATGAGTGAGCCAGTCTTCCCGAAAAAAAAAAAAACAAGAAAATAAATGGATTCACAACATAACAATATAATGCTGCAAGCTGAGTGCTGCAGGAAAGGCTATGTGAAAGGTATTTGTTTAGGTTATGTTTATTTTGGCATCTGGAGCTTAGTGTTCCATTTTGCCTTTCCTGTGTGACACGGTTTTGCTACATTTAGTCAAGCCATTCTAAATATTGCAAACGTTATGGTACCGTGGGATATAGCAAAAACAGGGAGATGATTTTATTATGAACAGCGGATTGCGTATTGCGTTAAATCTGGAACGGAGGGGGGGGGGGGGACGAAGGACAGGAAAAAAAGGACGATGAAGCCTATCAGTCGCGGACATGAGTTTCCAGTCTACAGATGACAAGTTAAAATCACCCACAACCAGATTGGAGTGGGTTGGCCTTAAGTATTTAGCAATTAGGGTACACATGTCGTTAATCGAGGATTCAATATGGCTATTCGGTAGTTAACAAACAATGATGTTGAGCTTTTCTTCAGGCAACTGGACGACAAGAGCCTCGACGTTGGCATTAAAAGTCTCCCGAACCAAGTTTAAGCCACGCCGGTAAACAACAGATACTCCATTATTATTATGGGAGTTAAATGATTATTATGGGAGTTTAACGTTAAGGGCCCCCGTGTACTGGGCGGCGAGGTCGTACAGCCAGTGGTTATCGCAGCAAAAAACACGGCGATACGCTGTGCGACCACGTCCGTTTTTCGTTGATAACTCTCGATCACGTGGTGAAACATGAACACGGAGCAAGTGTGGTCGCCTGCACACCGCCCGGGATCCCAGTGGCCGCTGCAACTGACTGGCCGCGGCGGCCAAGTGTGCGGAGCTACATATACCATAAGCATTCTTGCTGGTCGCGCAGCTTAGTCACTCAGTTCAAAACCTTCGGTTATTTATTAACTTCTAGCCCAAAATCGTAAATAGGAAACTCTGGACTTATAGCCTTCTTATAGCCAATTTGTCATTAAGATTCCTAGTATGTAGGACAGTGCATTTTGAACTGTTACTGATCGTTTCCTAAACCTTTTGAAATTGACTATCGGTTTTTTGTTATTCGTAATTGTTATATTAAATGCTACTGCTGTTAAAATAAATCATTCACAGTTTTCATTCGACTTTCGTCCTGGTCTTACTCCAAAAGAATAGCATTTTTAATATAAGTAGCGATAATGTCTTGTTAGTTAAAAGGTGGTGGCAGCCTAGTGAAAGGTGTTCCATGCCACCCGTACTTTGCCCCCTAGGGACTTTAGGGTGGAATCCGCTATAGTTTCAGTTGTAAAATACTCGTTGTGGGTGGCTCGGCCTCTGCCCTGGCTGACGAACTAAAGTAGTTATGAGACTGTTCAACGATCTTCATCGCAATCGAGCTGGTAGGGATCCCTGGGAAATGATGGGGGAAGTGGGGGGGGGGGGGAGGCCTAGTTTATGGTTAATCATAACTATCTAAGCCACGTAACTATCTAAGCTGCTGAAAGGAACGTTACTTATGGCTAAACATTCTTGCTTTACATCGAAAAACTATTCCTTAGTCTCAGTTTAAAGAAAACACGTTGACCCAATGAAAGACGGCAGTAAAGAAAAAAAATGTTGGGCCAACGAAGGACGACCAATACAATGGTAGAGCACAAAAAGAAATATGTTGGCCCTGCGAAGGACGGCCAGCATATTGGTAAAGCAGAATACGTTGGCTTAATAAAGGTTGACAAACGTACTTTTAGAAGAAAAAAATAAATACGTTGGTCCAAAACGGCCAACATATTGAAAGAGCAGCAAACGAAAAACATAGGGTGAACGAAGGCCTAAATAATTACGGGTGCAAACCTATTTACGTTGCCTTTTGGACTTAAATGTCAGA
>JAHWFP010133126.1:0-44552 GCA_023313725.1 Lithobius niger
GTCTTATAATTTTTACCATTTACTAAACAGCCTCACATAATCCAATAACGTTCGTCTTTCAGATTGATGTTGATGATCCAACCATTAGTGACGTTAGAGCTCTGGCATGCCGCGCCTTGAAAGCGTCTTGTGATACTATTAAAAAATGGATACGAATTATACAGGCAAAAGTAAATTCTACATCCTGTCTTTTTATAATTATATAACTAACTTTCCCATTAAACTAATAGAAACTGACAATTTTCAGAATTCAACCCTTAATGTGATTTCTTTACCTGTTGGGATAATGCTTGTATTCTTACTGATTTCCAGAAAGGAACAAAAGAGTGTGTATTTCGGGACATAAAATCTCTTGCAGGCCAAGCACTCAAAGAAGCATGTGATGTGATGAAAGGCTGGAACAGCTTAGTACTGGTAAATACTCAACTGATTTTACTCACTTGTTTAACAACTAAGAAACATGTGCACACAAAGACAAAGGGTTAAGAAATGAGATCCCAATCAAGTTTTATAAATATTCCACCTACTGTTAATTGATTCCTTGATCGAAATCCGTTTCAAAAATTGTGTGGCTTGGAGTTATTTGTGTAACCTAGGATTTTACTAGACATCATCAGTTACACTGTCGACAAAATGGACCGAAGCAAATGTAGTGTGTATTAAATTCACAATAAATTAAAGTTGCATAACATTTATTTAAAAAATAAATGTTTTTGCAATGTTTTTGCTTGTGCCCAGTGAAACAATACACCGAGCACAGGCAATTGTTTGCGGGTGCAAGCAACCTATGGTGCTTTTTTTTTTTTAATTTTTAAAAAAAAATTAATTTCTTTGAGCCTTAAGTCAGCCGAAGCAACTTAATGCTTGTATGGCTGAACCGGCTCAATTTTGGACACGATGACGACATTGTGACGACGTTGGTGACGACGTTGTGGCTTATCCTTTCTGTTGCGTCATGGGATCTTGTTTCTTTGTCCATTTGCTTTCATAGCGCGTCACTGGGTATCTCTGACGGCGGTTCCGACAAGCGGGTTTCCAACTTAGGGTTTTGAGGAGACAGAGCACCGCGGATTTGAATTTTTGTTGGAAAGCATCAAATTTGTGGAGTCTAGTTGATAATTAATGCTGGCAAAAATTGTAGCGTGCATTACATCCATCTTGATATTTTTAACAATGTGGCAGACTTTGGTGCTTCAGAAATTACTAGTGAGAAAATCTGGTTTAAAATGAGGCAGTGGATATTTCATACTGCGTTTGGTTATTTCGTTATTTGGAGGATCGATAAGCAAGGAGCCACGTTAGCTCTGTGTTTTTATGTGTTTTTCTGTTAAAATTTGTGAACAAGGAATAAATAAAATTATCGAAAATTTTATTTGTGACTATATTCCATGCACTTGTGGCAAATCATTTAGCCTGTCAGGTGGTACTGATTATACATGGATTCCCATGAAATACCACCAAAACCACCTCCTGCCAAAACCTCCTGTGCACTCCCATGAAGCATCGATGACCAACAAATTCTTGCTGAATGTACTAAAAACATCCATTATTGCAGTAGAAATCGAACTACATACGGAACCCCACGAGATACACCAAAGTCCCACTTTGTCCTGTTCATGAGGGTGATGACAAACAAATTGTACTTCGATTTGTACTGCTAAGAATGACTTGTGTACCAATTTATGTTTTAGCGTGAGCAGCAAGAATTTGATGGTCAAAAAGCACATACAGTTGAGTGTGGTGGGGGAAAAAGATAGGTGCCTTAAGGGGTATCGCGAGGGTTCCATAGCTAGCTCGATTTATAAGCTTAAGAATCGACTTGTGCCCCAAATTTCATGGCTTTTAACCAAAGTAAATGTGCATGATTAGCCAAAATTCTGGCCTGTTATCTGTACCATACCTGTAGATAGAACCAATGAACCGATACTCAAGTTTTATAGCTTAAAACGTAAGTATGAAAAAGGCCTTTTCAACGCTATTTTTATGCGACTACAATATTGTTGTTGTTGTTCTTGTTGGCGAAATTTTGCTCTCACCTGGAGATCGAACCAAAGAACCAATTTTCAATTTTTATAGCTTAAAATTGAATATTAAAAAGGCTCTCTTATAACAGTTATCTAAAGATGACTACAATTGTTGTTGTTCTTTTTGTTGGGCCAATGTTGTTTTCACCTAAAGATAGAACCAAGGAACTGATTTTAAATTTTTAGAGCTTAAAATTGAGTATTAACAAGGACGCACCAACACTGCATCAGTAATTCGACGTGTTGTTTGGTACAGAAATGCTGAAGGAGGATAGAAAATTAATATGCGATTGACGTGTGCTGTTGAAAGGCAGCATAAACTCAGGACACTACTATACATTCTGAATGCGTGGTGCACTGAAATGTATACATATTGCACATCATATATGAAAAAAAAACTGTCTCCTAACTTTTGCTACTGCGATACGGCAAATGAGCGATCATGTTAGAAACGGCCAGATAAGGATTTCTCATCTGACGCTATTATTTTTGTTAAAAATAAAAACCTGAAAGTTTCGTTGCTGTACAGCTTCCCGTCCTCTTCGTTCTTTTTCATCAGGCTTTAACGCTTTTTAAATCAGCGAACACCTTACTTTGCAGTAAATCCAGCATTAAATTAGGAGGGGTGGGGGAAGATGGGAATCGTACTGCACTGAGGATACGTAAGGCTGATTACTTTAAATTTATTTATTTACTCTTTTTTTTTTGTGTTAGCCAACGATAAAATAACACACAAAAATGTCACACCACAATTTCATGCAGCTAGCTTTTGTTTAAGCTTTGCTGCTTAGGTTTTGTTATATGTTGGGTTTTTACTGCAAATCTATTTGAACAATCAAGTTTAAAATAAAAAGATAAAAAATACCTCCTCCTCCACGCACGCCAGTCTTACACGCAATTCAGCAACATTTAAGGCTAAACTAACGCTGGTACTACTGTTCACCGACTTATTCATTCTAGAGTTGCGCTTTTCAAATCGTGTTTTTTTTAATACCAAAAATTGTTCATCCATACGACATACCTTTGCTAGATGTACTTCTTTCACCTTCTCTACTGTACTCCCACAAAACGAAGTATATGTAGATTATTCCCCTGTAGTTGGCACAGTTTATTTCTCCCGGCCGCCTGCCATACGTATACAACGCAGTTTTGTCTCCAAACCCGAACGATCCTTAAGTTTTTCTCAGAAAGTCTAGCCTCTAACTGACCCTCGACCCATATTTCGTTGCCGTTTTTCATAACCGCCACTGCAATTTTACGCTAAAATTGTCGAAAATCACACGTGTAACACTGACGTCACAATACTGTGTGTACTATGGACGACGGTTTCGCGTTGACAGACCTCGTTGGAGGGTACCACTTTGTTATTTCTAATTACAAAATCTGTGAAATTCCCAGTGTTTTGATATTTTACACTGCAACTGACTCACCCATACTTGACTTTCGTCGGATCAGAATTGAACAAATGTGTCTAGTTTTTGAGGAGATGTCACTGACGTAAATCAGCTACCCCCGTTTTTTGGCCACAACCACATTAATTCGACGTGTGACACGTCGAATTAAAAAGGTTCTCTTATAACAGTTATTTTAAGGTGAATACAATATATTTTCTTTGTTATTCTTGCTGAATCAAAAAAAAAATAATAGACATTAGTAATAAAAAACGCTTAAGCATATAAAATACGGATGCAAGCCTTAAAAAACTCAAGGCTCTAAAGGAACAGATATAGTAAAAAGACATGTAAGCCTTCAGCGTCGCACTAATACGTGTAAAAGAAGATCCAGCTTGTTTTTTGGGATGATGCAGATTCTTTTACACGTATTAGTGCGACGCTGATGGCGCAACATCTCTTTTTATCATATCTGTTCCTTTAGACCTCTAAGTTTTTTAAGGCTTACATCTGCATTTTATACGCTTAAACATTTTTTAATACTAATATTCGTGTATAAGTTTCGCGCGTCGTCTTCAATATTTCCGAAACATTCAACGTTGAGTATACGTATTCACATCGTTTAATCAATGAAAAAGCTGTTCCATCTAGGTGTCTAGTAGAAGTCAAAAATTACGTGACCTAAACGTAGAAATTTTTTTTGGGAATAGACGTGTTTGAGCTCAACATTTCAACGTTGGAGTTTTGTTGAATTTAAGTGATGACTACGTTTAATCAACACAAAACGCATCTTGTCCTCTATTAAAGGTTGAAAATTACGTAATATTAATGCTGTAATTTTTGTTTGAATAGACGTGTGTTTTTTGGTTCAATAGACGTGTGTTTTTTTGGTTCAATAGACGTGTGTTTTTTGGTTCAAATGACGAGGTGAAATGGTCAATGGTGATGTTTAGTTAATGTACGTGATCACAACTTATAAATAATCAATGCAAAAAGCTGTTCCATCTAGTCCTCTATTAGAGGTTAAAAATTAAGTGATTTTACGTTGAATTTTTGGTTTAATAAACATATTTGTGCTACTTGGGAAAAAAATTGGCCCATAAAACAATATCTAAAAGCATGCGTGTCACGTTTTTCAGTTTATTTCAGTTTGATTAATTCAAACACAAATTTACAAGGGGTGGTACGAAACCTGGAATTTAGAGACGAGTTCGTGTTTTACTTCATTGACTGAACGTGACTCAAATCTCATAACTTCAAACTGGACAGTCCCGTACCCTCACAAGGACAGTCTTTAATGCAGACTGCTTGCTTCATTTACCCTTTACCTTGTGATTTCTTTCTTTATTTATTTGGAAGTTTGTTTGATTTAAACAAAAATGCTTATTTGCTTCGATAAATTACAGCAAAACTTATCATCTTTATTCAAATTATGTAGAATTAATGCTTTATACAATGTGGAAAATGTTGTGTAGTTAATACTATTTCATTTTTCATAACACGCGTAATGCAGTTCTTGTTGTCAGGTGCACCTTGCACCCATCTCTGGAGTATCGTGTCCTGACTATGCACCATGCTCTAGTACCGACTATTTGTAACAACTCCCCCTTTCACTGTATAAAGAAGGGTAGCTTCATATTTGTGGCTGCCCAATAACCAACTGTTACTCTTAACTCGTTACGCTTCATTTGGCGACATGGGTTAAATTTAAAAGAGATAATTTTGAACTGATTTAAATTAACATTGAAAACCCATTTACTGCAAACTAAATGCAAACCTGTGCTGTGGATGGGTAGCAGCTGGAGGCACGAGGAAGTTTTCCAGGGAGTGAATTTTATTTTGCATTAAATGTTACCGAATTAAAATAAGTATTTTGAACTTATTCGAATGCTATTGATTGTCAGCTGGTTTCCATGTGAAGTAGTTAAGAGTTTCCAACCTGCAGTACTGATGCTGATAGACGGTGAGATTTCAGCGTTCCGGGGACTGAATTCAGTAACTTTTCTTTACATCAAGTATTTCTGCCATAATGTCATTTGGTGGGTGGGCAGAGAAAATTTGCGTGAGGAAAATTGCTAAGGTGTTAGTGAAATTACTATAGTCTTAGTAATATTAGTAGTACTTAAGTGTAAGTAGTATTATTAGTGGTGTTAGAAACTTAGGTATGAGAAAATTAGGGCAGCCAGTTTTGTGAAAACCAGTGAATTAAGGTTGAAAATTAAAATTTTAACTTTAAAGGTAAAGTTAAATGTTTAATGCGGTAAATTTCTCAAAAGAGTAATCTTAAATTTTTTGAGAAACAATTTTGTGCCAATGTTACTGTATGAGTTAAAAACTTTTTTATAACATTATTACTTAATGGCTTCAGTAGTGTTTTCTGCAGGTTTTAATGAGATTAATTTAAATTTTGTATTCCCATAAATGTTAGCCATCTAGTTGTTGGAGTATGTCAAGGTTGTCAATTGATTAACTTGTTGGTATACTTTGTGGCTAAGCGACTTGTCGAAGTGTGATCTGTGTATTGTTTTATAGCTTACTGTTGTGATTAAAACATAACAAAAATGTTAATGCCAATAAAGTTAATTTTCTGACAGTTTCCCGTTCTAGAACAAAACGTAAGAGGTAGGTCCCTACCGGAAACCGGTTGGGAATTTAAAAAATTTTAAATTACTTTTATCAGTTATCTTTTTCGCAGCTAACTTGTGGGTGACCTACTTGGTGGCGCAAAAACTAGGCTAGGCTCATTCTGAATTTTTGAAAATACAGGAATTGTAAAGTTGTGTAAAGAGCAAACAAGCGTTAGTTTCATTAATTTAATTATCAATTAAATTCCCTCTGAACTATAGCTTAGTTTAAGCATAGTGGTCAAGAAACTGTTAAACGTGTTTTATCTTGTTTAAATAGAATAATTTGAACTAGTCTTCTAGTAGTGTGTTAGCATTTTTGACCAGGCCCTCCCAGCCGGCCCCTAGGTGTTCAATCGGTGTGGGGGTTGGGTGGGTGTTAGGGGTGTGTGTGATGAGTCTGTGTTCAAAATTTGGGGATCGTAGGTTGCTCGGTTCTGGTGCTAGGTCCCTCGAAGTTAGTATAGGTTTCTGTTATGCCGGTCCCTGGTGCGTTCGTGCATGTCGTGCTCGGTTTGGTGCTTCGTCACGCTGGCGCTCTGTATAGGAGAGTAGAATGGATCCTTTTTTTTTTTCTTTCGTTCGTTCGAGGGGTTTCCGGTGAAAGGTTAGGGGGGTTTCCTTTTTTGTGGCTGGCTGCGTCCGGAACGGCGCGCTTTCTTTTTTATTTTATCATTAAAGGGGCATTCCTCCTCTTTCTTCGCCTGGAATAAAAGGTTATTAGTATTGTAATTTTTTTTAATTTAGCATAGCTTTGTTAATATCGCGGAAAACAGCCGAAGTACGGTTCTCTTTCGTAAAATCTGGTAGTCCTGAAAGGACTGTTGTTTTTTTAAACGGAGCTTAAAGGTCCGCTTAAAGGTCCTGTCTATTTAGAGCAGTCGTCACCTTCGAGCAGAATTTCTGGTACTTGCCCCATGATTCTCTACATCTTCTTCTTCCAACAAGGACGGGGACGGCGGGGCTCCATGCTCATCCTCTGCGTAGTTTTAAGGCGATGGGGGCGGTGGTGACGGTGGCAGAGCCCACTCTTGTTGCAGATCTGCCACTTCTTCGGCGTCTAGATGCGGGTATACTGGCTGGCCGGGAAGGATCGTTGCACCCTACTACCATAGGGTACTCGTGTACCCAGCTTAATTTGTCGGGGTTATTGTGTTCTACCTCCGCCTCCTCTGAACTCGCTATCGGAGGACAATATTCTGTCGAAACGTCGGACGGCCTACGTTTCAATCCCGGCATGTTACAATGATAGAATGATAGAATGACAATGGGAAGAGGAGTCGTGTCTTTCTCACGGCTCACCGCGACAGGTGCAGGGCTTTGCGTATGAGTGCAGCGCAGCATCCCTCACTCCATTGAACGGTACAATATCGGAATAATTAAAAAAGACGCCTTTCCCACGGGTTTTTCAGTGTCCCACCTGCCTCCTCGCAGAAAATAAACCATTAATAAAAGAAATCAACAACTGATAAAAAAAATTAACTCTTCAGTGGACACGTTTGTGAGGCATCAATTTGATGCTCGGCTGCTCAGGCATCTCATTTTCGTGGCTCAATTCGTTGCTAGACTGACCACGCATCTCAACCTGCAGGAAATAAAATAATTAATAAAAGAAATCAAAAAAATATCCCAGCGCTGTAGTCATTCGTGGGAACCATCACATTGCACGTTCCCGACCGTTTTCGTCATGCAGTGCTGAACCTAACGTTTCTGCGCATGCGTGTTGTTTTTTTGTTTCAATCGTTGCAGTGTGAAGGATATTCATAATTTAATTCCAACATCACTACAGTCGTGCTGCCGGTTAACTCGTAAGGAATCCGTTCTTTATAGATTTTCAAAAAGATGTCTGGAAGTAATATTTCTGAGCCGAATTTGAGGCCTTAGATAGCGACGATCAGCACGTTAAAGCGTTGCAGTTGTTATTTAGGCTTAGCCCTATTTTGAACATCCCAACATGTAGCGAAGATTCCTCGTCGTTAAGAGAAAGTGACGTCGACGAATCGTTGCTTGAATAATCACCTAATGATATCTACGACAGCGAAGACGGCTATGTCGTTATTTCTGACGAACCAGTGTCGATGTTAGATATTTCTGACGCCTCGTCAGATATATGTTCAGACATCAGCGCGTCTGACGAACGTTCCCCCACCGCCTCAGAACCCGTGTTTCGCATAAATCGTGACAACTGGGAACAAGTTTATCTCCGCAGGCTGCAAGAAGAAGAAGATAGTGACAATTCTCAGACCGTAAGTATTTTAATATTTCTTAGTGCTTTATTGACATTTCTATATGTAAATGTAAATGTGTATGTAAGTATGTTAAACAAAATTTTTTTTCTTTTAAAAAGATGGAGCACGAACAACGCAGTACCCGACAAGAGCTTGCCGGTTCGACCCCGTCGCGGGACTCGGGCAGCAAGTCAGAACGTGCTTCACTGCATGGCTCGTCTCCCTCTACGCATGAATGCCAGAACCGCGAGGGAGAGGATTATGAGGATCTCCCAAGCGGTTCATTATCAGTGCAATGCTCGTCGACTGACCGGATACTTGTCAGTACGAACGACAAAGATTCCGACGTTTTTTACATGTTACCTAGTGAGTGTAGTTCATCGTATGGTGCAGTGGTGAATACCGAGACACAATATAGTGATATTAATGAATTGGAGCGTTTAGCTGCTGGTGACGCTGTTGATGGTATGCAGGCAGATGAACTGTCGGTATTTAACGCTCGTCTCGATTCTGACATTGCTCACTTAGACGGATCGTTATTTGTGGATGCTTCCAGTTTATGAAATCAGTTCACCTGTGCCCGACCTTTCCTTGTATTATCCCGCATCTTTATCTCCTCCGAATCGTGAGCAGCCACCGTCAATCCCTTTTAGTCCAATTACACCCGTCCCACTTTCCAGTCAACTTGTCAGCTTGTACACCCCCACTTAAAAGATGTCAATCGTCTAAGTTGGTGCAAGGAATAAGGGGGTAGGGCAAGGAGAAACTGGGGGGAAGGGGAAGGGTGGCTGTAAACGGGAGAGGGGACCTAAACGGGATCTTTCCGGAAAGCAGGCAGAAGATGAGGAATAGAGCGACGATTCATCATTTCAATCTCCTCCCCCACCAAAAAAACGCCATTTTCCAAAACCTAAATTCAATTCTTCGTCCTCATCCTCTCCATCTCCACCTCCCTCAATTCCCATCTCTCCACGTACACACACATCCCCAACAACAACAACAACAACAACAATAACAACAACAACGCCGGCCGTTCCAATTTCTCCGCAGCCAAGTAATTCAAAAGGGATCACCGCTGATAGGCCTCCATCCCCCGCCTTTAATTTATACGACAGATGACGACGCAGCTTCCCAAGTCTCTCTCAACAATCACGAACGTTTGCAATCTGGAAATACCGCTTCTCCCAACAATAGGCTAGGTTACAACGTTCATGATTTTTACGAAGTTGAAAGCATGGTGACACGTCACATAATCCGTTACAACATGGACGGGACAGACTTGGTACTACGTTTTTCTCCCATACCTATCGAAACGTTACAGTCTTGTAACTTGAGCATCTCAGACGATGTCGTAGGAGTCCTGCGAGATGCACTCGACAGAGTGCTGATAGATCTAGCCCCCACACATACAGTTGGCATCACGTTGGAGCATCATGATCTGGAGCGCCCAATTTTCGTCCCGTTCAGGCCGTATTCCGCTTTCACGTCGGCCTTTTGTTACATAAAATAGAGCTAGTGAGTAGTGGTAAGTTGCGATATTACGTCACATACATACATTCTAACCTAACCTAACCTAACCTAAACTAACCTAGCCTAAACTAACCTAACCTAACCTAACCAGTGTCGATGTTGGATATTTCTGACGCCTCGTCAGATATATGTTCAGACATCAGCGCGTCTGACGAACGTTCCCCCACCGCCTCAGAACCTAACCTAACCTAACCTAAACTAGCCTAACCAACCTAACCGCCATATACACACATTCATACCCCACTTTCAGTCACGTGATCAAAGTGGTGGTAAATATCGCACTTTCGGTCACGTTATGTAAAGTGGGGACGTCACTTCCGGTTTACGTCAATCTGGAGGAGGGTGAAAAAGTACCTTTTGCTATCTTTTTTCCAGTTTTCGCCAATCTGGAGGAGGGTGAAAAAAGTGCCTTTTGCTATCTTTTTTCGTTTTTAGGCCATACACAGACATGTACCCCACTTCCGATCATCTGATCAAAGTGAGGGGTGCACTTTCGGTCTCCGTGATGAAAAGTGGGGAATGACGTCACTTCCGGTTCTGTTAAATCTGGAGTATGGTGTGTCTTTTGCTACCTTTATTTCGTTTTTCGTCAATCTGGAGGAGGGTGGGCCTACATTTTTTCGTTTTCAGGTCATATACACACATCAATACCCTCACTTCCAGTCACGTGATCAAAGTGTGGGGGGGGGGGGGGGTAATGATGTGGTGATATGTATAGCCCCCCATTTCTGTCCGATTGATAAAAATGGTGGCAATGATGTGGTGATAGCCCCCACTTCTGATCACGTGATGAAAAGTGGGGGTAATGACGTCACTTCCAGTCATGTGATGAAAACGGCTATGATGTCACTTCCAGCGGGTGGGGTTTCTGGTGTGCAGAGCTTATGACATCACTTCCTGTATGATGTCACTTCCTGATATGACGTCACTTCCGGTTATAACGTCACTTCCGGTTATGACATCACTTCTGGGATTTCTACTAAGTTTATGTTTTGTGTGATATTAAGAATATTAATCTTAGTGAGGCGGTGAGTTTAGGTGATATCAAAAAACCTTTAAACAATCAACTGTCATTATTACTGGAGAGTGTTTTGAACCAAATTCTGATGTATTGAGAGTTATAGTTGATTTTTAAAGTGCATTTTTGTAAGTTTACATCCATAACCGTTACAGTCAGTCCGGTATGTTAAGTGTCAAAACAAAATTTTCGAAAATTCGGTCCAGATGTAGTTCTGGACTTGAACTCACGGTCTCCCAGCCTTGGTGCAGTTGGGCAGGGCTACGTGCACCATATCAATAGGGAATCTCCACTAATGGCTTCCCTCTCGGGTGACTTCCGGTTATGACAGCACTTCTGGGATTTGTACCAAGTTTGTTCTTTGTGTGATATTAAGGATATTAGTTTTAGTGAGGTGGTGAGTTTAGGTGATATCGAACAACCTTTAAACAATCAACTGTCATTATTACTGGAGAGTGTTTTGAACCAAACTCTGATGTATTGAGAGTTATAGTTGATTTTTAAAGTGCATTTTTGTAAGTTTACACCCATAACCATTACAGCCAGTCCAGTAAGTTAAGTATCAAAACAAAACTCGAGAAATCCAGTCCAGATGTAGTTCTGGACTTGAACACACTGCCTCCCAGCCTTGGTGCAGTTGGGCAGGGCTACGTGCACCTATCTGTTGGGAACAAGTGCCTGTAAACATACTCACAAACCCACCAATCCACGAAAGGTGTACTACAATTCGAGGGGTTACTACAATTCGAGGGGGATATTGCAATTCGAGGAGAGTACTACAATTCAAGGGGGAGTGAGCGAAGTTCCCTACATATATGGTGCATGTAGCCCTGCCCAAATGCACCAAGGTCGGTAAGCCGTGTTTTCAAGTCCAGAACTACATCCAGACTGAAATTTATTTTCTCAAGCCACCTTATATAGGATCTTCCAACCAATCAAAACTCCCGTTTTGCTAGCCAATCAAAATAAAGATAAAGGGAAGTCCCATTTCTCCAACCAATGAAGACAAAGAAAAAAAATATTTTACCATTTTTTTCCAGGGGAATCCCCTTTCTCCAACCAATCAAAATAAAGAAAAAAGGAAAACACAGAATTTTTTTCGAGAAGGGCCCTATATAAGGAGGTTCGGAAAAATAAATATTCAGTCCGGATGAAGTTCTGGACTCGAACACACGGCCTCTCAGCCTTGGTGCAGTTGGGCAGGGCTACATGCACCATATCAATAGGGAACCTGCACCAAGTTTTTCAGAATTTTCCTAGATTTTCTAAGTTTTTTTTATAAATTTCAGTTCGGGTGTAGTTTTTTCTTCATGTTTCTTTGGAAAATTATTTCGTATATAATAAAAGAATAAAAATAAAAGGAATGAATGATTTTTCTTTCGCCAAAAAGAAAATGAATTCAAAATCATCGTTTACGTGTGTGTACTGTGGAAATGTCTACGCAAATCGGGAAGATTTAATCCATCATCTTCCCATCCATCGATCCAATCTTCGACCAGAGTGCTTACTCTTCGAAAACGAGTTGAATGATATTGAAGGTGAAGTAAGTTGCACTTTGGCACATGATGATACACACCAAATTTATTCCAGAGAAATTGAATGTGCCGACCCATATGTAGCGGTCCAACTACTCCATCATCCGCTCGAACTTCTTATTAAGACCTGCTTGGATGAAATGACCAACTGTAAAGTTCAACTGTGTTTAGTGATAGATTTTTCCAGGGTTTCCAACATCGCGGGACCCTTTTTCTGGTCCCTCTATACAACTATTTATAACGAATCTGACGTGTCGGAAGTATTGGAGAATGCTTACAAAAAAATACAAAAATCCGTCAAGGCTTTTGAGAAAAAAGGCAGTGGTTGGCGCATTCGAAAGTTTATGGTATGCTCCTAAAAGTAGCAAAAATCGATCCTTTACATCCTAGTTCGTTCTTACCCTTACAAAGGCATTACGCAAGAAATGCGAAGCTATCGTAAATGTGGAAAATTCTGACGAAAAGTGCTTTCTGTATTCAATTTTAGCCGCTAAAATGAAGTGCTACGAAACCGAGGTTAAATATTACGAACCATTTTTGAATACTGTAGACCATTCCATGTTGAAGTTTCCCATGAGTCTACGACAAATTGATTCCTTCGAATGAGTCAACAATTTATCCATTAACGTAATTTCGTATATGGGCTCGATAGGATTACATCCGGTGAGAGTGAACAAAAATATGGAAGGAGAAGTAATTGACTTGTTATTAATAGCCGACGACAAAGGAAATAGTCATTACTGCGGCATCCTCGATATTGATAGGCTACTCCGATTTCAAGGTGTTGGAACACATAGAAAATTTTACTGTTGTAACTGCTTCACGGTCTTTACTAAAGAACGATCCATGAAGGAGCACACTGGTAAATGTGTGTGACTGAATAAGGAGCAAGTACTCACTTTCCTACCACCTGGTAATAACACATTAAAATTCTTACACTATAACAGACGCAATCCTCGTCCTTGGATAATTTATGCAGATTTCGAATGTATGCTCAGACCCGTACAAACTAGTAATGTCGATCTGAGAGACGTCGTGACAGCACTTGCCAACAGCATTTCAACTCTCTGCAACGAAAAGAATCAAGTTCGAACTGAACAGATCCAGCTACCAGGCTTAAATAACCACCAGCCTTTTGTACCGACAAAGAAAAAACTGCAGATGACTCGCCAAAGATCCAGTCAGTTATTATTGGAGACTCTCACACTAGAGGTCTACGTGGTAACAACAACACACGTTCAAAAACTTGGACCTGGTCAGGCGCAAGAGTTGAACATTTGGCATCAAAACTTCCATCCATTGTGGCCGAATCGGACCTACATTCCTCCTATATTTTTTGTGCAGGCTTTAACAACATTTCTGCTGATAAACCAAAGTCTATTGTTGACCAACTGCTCGACCTGGCCATTCAGACTCGCCGTTTGAGACCTGATTCCAAAATTACTTTTGTCGGACTTTTCCCTCGCTTCGGACCACAAAACAGGAATGTTGATCAAGATGCTGCGGATGTCAACAGGTTGCTACGGCAGCAATGTGTTGCATTAGGTTACAACTTTGTCTCTATGGATCACGAACTTTGTTCCGAACGCACGTTTCTTTCCCGGGATGGCTTACACCTAACCAAGAGGGGCGAATCAACTTTACAAATAGTTATAAACGAAGTTCACTTCAACCAGGGAAACTGGAACTTTTAACTGGGAACTCCCATTCACCCAACCCTACATACTCCATATCCCATCTGCACTGCTTATTGATAAATGCGCGCAGTCTTGTTAAAAAGATGGGGAGTTTTTGGGCAACCCTTGCAACCGATAATTTTCACATGCTTTTTGTTGTGGAAACTTGGCTTGACCCCAGTCATACAGATTCCATGATTACAGGTTCCTTTCCATATTCTATGCTTTGCTCTGATCGTGGTTCGCGCGGGGGAGGTATCATGATGGTTTACAGACACGGTTTGAATGTGTTAAAAATATGCGAATCTGAAACATCTGAGGCACTTTGCTTCTTGATGCCATCTTTAAGATTCAATTTCATAATTTGCTATCTTCCCAACAGCTATGTAGAACAGGATGTTAACAGTGTGGGGGCTTTTGTCAAATCAAATCTGAATCCTCTTCACTCTAACATTATTGTGGGTGACCTCAACCTTTCAACAATCGATTGGGAGTTGTTGCGTGCTTGCGACAGAACACACCGTATTTTCCTAGATTTGGTTGTCATGCTTGGTTTGTGCCAACTGGTTAAGGAACCAACGAGCGGTGATAATATTTTGGACATTATACTCACTTACAATGATCGTCTCGTGGTTGATACCAAGGTAATAGACCATTTAGGTACTAGTGACCACTGTATGGTATCATTCCGAGTGCATTCCACCTTTTCGAACCCTGTAGGGGAAATTTCTAGTTCCCAAAAGATTAATTTTGGTGAATTGCGTGCCAATCTGGCCGAGGTAAATTGGAAGGAGCTTTTAGTTGATAATTGTTGTTCTGCAAACCATGCTTGGGATGTTTTCTTCAGCTTCAATGTTATAATATATGTCGTAGATTGTATGCTTCCACAGTTGCAGAATGGCATCGAACACACTTTTCAAATGCGATCAGAGAGGGAACTCTTTCGGCTCTTTTAGACTATATCGTGAAAAAACACGCCTCTCAAGAGAGTTTCCTCCACTAAAGCACGCTGGCCATTTTATCACCCAAAATAGAATGAAGGCAGAAATTTTAAACCAGCTGTTCGTTGCAAATGGACAGGTCAACGATTGCACCATTACGTCACCCTCAACGACTACTGGCGATCCCAGTCCGGAAGTGAGTTTTACCTTCTACTCTGTTACGCAAACTCTTGATAAAATCAAACCAAGTCACGCCGTGGGCCCAGATGGGTACTCAGCATACTTCTACAAACAGATAAGTAACAAAATTAGCTATCCATTGGCTACTATCTTCACTCTTTCTTTCAATGAAGGAATTTTACCTGCAATTTGGAAGACTGCCGTGGTAATTCCGGTATTTAAGAAGGGAGATGCAGCTGAACCTGGCAACTACAGACCAATTGCTCTCACGGTCGTCCCATGTACGATTATGGAGACCATTCTACGTGACTGTATGCTAACATTTGCTAAATCTATTGATCTAATTTGTGGCGATCAATTTGGATTTATGCCAGGCCGTTCAACCACCCTTCTACTCCTATTGTGTTTGGACAGGTGGACATCAGCCATGGACTCGAGGTGCCCACCAATGTTGTTTATTTCGACTTTTGTAAGGCTTTTAAGTCGGTAGACACTCAAAGCTTTTGTTTAAACTTGGACAATCTGGCTTCGGTGGCAAACTTTTAAAGTGGATCAATGCATTTATCAGTGGCAGGACACACGAGTTGTGGTTGGAGATTCAACTTCAACGAATCAAAAAATTATTAGCGGAGTTCCACAGGGCTCAGTTATGGGCCCACTCCGTTTTGTGATTTACTTAAATGATCTAACTGTAAATTGTGCAAATGTCAGCCAGTCGAAGTTCGCGGACGATCTGAAACTGGATTCCAATATAATTAACGTAGCTGATTGCAGACTTTTATCAGGTGAAATTGACTCGCTCAAAAATTGGGCCGCTACTTGGCAACTTCCTATATCAATTTCTAAATGCCACTCATTGCATGTTGGACCAACTTATCTAAGTACAACCTATTTTCTAGATGGACAATCTCTTCCTGAGGTTGATGAGGTGAGAGACCTTGGTGCCTGGTTTTGTGCAGATTTGAAATTTAGTCTACACTGCACGAAAATTGCTGCTGCAGCTTTCTAACGTATGGTCGTAGTTAATCGTTGTTTTTCCACTGGGGATCTTAAGCTTCGGGTGTGGGCATTCAGGGTGTTTGTGCGCCCAATTTTGGAGTATGCCAGCCCAGTTTGGTCTCCGTCACTACTACGGGATATCGACCGTATAGTCGGTCCAACGGGGGTTCACGAAGTCCCTGCCGGGCCTGAAGAATGTCCCATACATTGAGCGTCTTAGAATTGCTAATCTTGAATTACTCGAGCTGCGGCGACTGCGGATCGACCTCGTCTCGACCTTCAAAATAGTGCGTGGATTTCTGCCGTTGGCACTTCCATTCTTCGAGCTCAATCATGTGAATTCCACAAGAGGTCACTCGTTCAAGCTCAAACCGTTGCCAGCACGCTTGAATTGTAGAAGTGGTTTCTTCTCGGTGCGAGTGGTTAAGGTATGGAACTCACTTCCGGAGTCAGTTGTTTCTTCAACTACTGTTCAGGGCTTTCACAGGCTTCTAATCGAAGTGAATCTAGAAAAATTCTTGCAGCGTCACCCACGGGAACTCTAATTCTGGGTCTTGTTTGTCCCAAATTGTTCTTTAGTTTTATCATTATTGCTACCTTTTTAATGTTTGACAAATGGCTTATACTACCATGCTTACACTTTATTCGTATTTTACAACTGAGTTTTACTTTTCATCCTGCACTATTACCCCTCTTCACGCCCTCTAGTTCACATTTCTAATGACACCCCTTTTAGGTTGGCTATCAGAGACCCGCTAGGGCCCTTGCCTTTCCTGTTGCTCCTGTAACGAAGTTTATATTATATTATATTATATTATTATTATCCATCTTTGAGTTCGTCTACCAAAGTCAGTTTGCATTCACCTAGTAGTTTTGGATACGTGGTTATTGGCCCAGAAAATGAAATCGTGAGTCAAAAATTCTACCTCGGTGAGGATGCAGTGGATAAGTTTTACGAATGTATGAATATCGAAATTAACAAGTTTGCTAAGATTTTATCATGGCCAAAACTTCTGATGATGAGTGCCGAAGAGGAAATTCAGTTCTTGAAAGCTGATACTTGCTACTACTGCAAGAAAGTCATGCTTGAAGATGATCTCTCATTGAAGAAAATGAGAGATCACTGTCACTTCACAGGAAAGTTCAGAGGTGCTTCTCACGTAAAATGCAATCTGGATGCAAGGAGCATAAACACTATCCCAATCGTCTTCCATAATTTAGAAGGCTACGATATGCATCTACTGATTTCAGCAGCAAAAAATTTCCCTTCGGGAGTGGACGTTCTTGCTAGAAACACCGAGCGTTTTATAAGTATGACCATTACTAGGTACTTTTGCTTCAATGATAAGAACTTTACGGTAAGGTTACGTTTTTTACACAGTTATAATTTCCTATCTTCGTCGCTGGAAACTTTGGTTAAAAACCACAAGAAAGATCGACCCTTCAACATCACAAAAACTGCTCTTGAATCAGTAGAATGGTTCGAGTCGGGGGAGGTCTCGGATTTATTGACGCAAAAAGGCCACTACCTATACGAGTACGTGCAGTCTATGGATGTGTTTGAAGAACGGAAATTACCTCCTAAAGTGGCATTCTTCTCCACTCTACGAGGTCAAGGCATCACTGACGCAGAGTATGATCACGCTACATCAGTTTGGAACTTGCTGAAAGAGAAGGTTTTTAAAAATTATCATCTCGTATATCAGATGATCGATGTGTATCTTCTAGCCGACGTTTTTCAAACTTTCAGGGAAACATGTTTGCTCAATGATGGCATAGATCCATGCTACTATCTATCCACACCAGGATTTAGATGGGCAGCCGCATTGAAAAAAAACTGACGCCGAACTAGAACTGTTTACACATGGGGGAAAGCATAACTTTATAACTTCCGGTATCAGAGGTGGAACAACTTTCGTGTCAAAAAAGCGCTCAATCGCCAATAACAAATACCTACCAGACACCTACAACAAGAATCTACCTAGTCTGTATCTAGTAGATTTGGATGTCAACAACTTATACGGACTAGCCATGACCGAATTCCTTCCATACGATCGATTTAGCTGGCTGACGAGGAAAGAAATTCTCGAATTTTGCTTGGCATCGGTTGAAAAAGATTCGGAATACGGTTATATATTGTAAGTGGACTTGGACTATCCATCCGAGCTACATGACGATCACAATGATTATCCTTTAGCACCGGAAAAGTTTAAAATAATGCCAAAACTCGTGTCTCCCTTCATGAAAGAAATGGCAGGAAAGAAGAAGATCGTTTCTGCTTCCAAACTGACAACCAACCTGCTCCCAAAGAAAAACTATGTAGTTCATTACAGAAATTTACAATTCTACTTGAAGCACGGTTTAATTTTGAAAGGTATTCACAGAATTCTAAAATTTCGTCAGAAGCAATGGCTAAAATCTTACATAGAATTTAACACCGAGAAGCGTCAACTGGCAACGACGACCTTCGAAAAAGATTTTTTCAAACTGAAAAATAATTTGGGATTTGGAAAAACGATGGAAAACAAATCAGGGCGTTTATCTGTGAAGTTATCTGACAATCTAAAAAAATCTGTCAAATACAGTAGTCTACCACACGCGGATTCGTTCAAGATCCTCAACGAAAATCTCGTACAGGTAAACTTGTGACTTCGTAACATCAAGTGTGACTTACCGACTTACTCCGGTTTCTGCATCCTTGAACTTTCCAAACTCACAATGTATGAATTTCACTACGAGTTCATGCGTCCAAAATATGGAAACCGTGTGCGTTTACTTTTCACAGACACCGACAGTCTGTTCTATGAAGTAGAGACTGACGATTTCTACCAGAACATGAAAACTGAGTCAGATAGATTCGACACCAGCAATTACGATCCGTCCCATCTTCTATACAGCGTTAAAAACAAACAAGTCCTGGGAAAAATGAGAGATGAGATGGCTGGCATCCCGGTGAAAGAATTTGTAGGCTTGAAAGCAAAAATGTACTCAGTTCTAGTAGGGGAAGAGAGCATTAAAAAAGCTAAAGGGATTAGTAAAGTATTTATCCAAAAAAGTCTCAGTCACGAATACTACAAAAAAGCACTATTTCTGAAAACATCTTCAAAAGCTGCTTGGATGAGCATTCGAAGTAAAGATCATCAGCTCGCCACAGTTGAAATTTCAAAATCATCCATACCTCCCTACAATGATAAGAGATTCGTGCTGGATGATGGAATAAATACGTTAGCGCATGGTCACTACAAAACCGGCATAGCACACGATTTTATAGACGACTTAATCGATCCGATGGAGGATGAAGAATCTGACGCCCGACGCCCGCCACCATCCCACGTGAGGGGGGAGAAGCATCGGCCGGTGAAATAACAAAACGAAGCGAAGAAGAAAAAGTACTTGCTAATAAAAGAAAAAGAGCCGCTGCTTCTCGTAAAAAACTTGCGATGGAAACTGTCGACCAGAGAAAAGCTAGGTTGGATAAAATGGCCACCACTATTGCTAAGAAACACGAGACAGAAACTGTTGAACAGAGAAAAGCTAGGTTGGATAAAATGGCCGCTGCTATTAGTAAGAAACGTGCGACAGAAAATCTAGGTCAGAGGAAATGATCGCAGCTAGAAGAAGAAAATGGATGAAAGAAAATCAATATTTAGATTCGGAAGAGAATAAACTGTTAATATGATATGTTGTACTTAAAAATCAAGTGGAAATTATTTAAGAGGATAAACTGCTAACATTATCCGTCCAACTATTAAATTTTTGAATCGTATCCCTTCCATTTAACAAAGTACAGCATTTTTCCATCTTTGCCTTTCTTTTTTCGCAATACTTTCTCCACTAAAAATAAATCAGGAACAAGAGTTTTTTGAATTTCTTGTTCGTAGAAACCTCCGAGCACCTGCTCACGAGATTCATCTTTTAATAGATAAGTAACAGGTTCGGTTTTTTGCACTTTACGGATCGTGAGGACTTCATTAGTAAAATTTTGTAAATACCCTTTATCAATAATTTTCTTAACTTTAGAAATTCTGACTTTATTTCCTACTACAAATGTGGGTTTTTTCAACGATTGTTTCGGTTTAATTTTCAGTGACGACTCGTGACGTCTGGTTACTTCCCTCGGTTTTAGTTTAGTTGTGGAGTGAACCGTGTCATGGTACCGTGAAACTAACTCATCAATAATGTGTATCCATTGGTAGTTCCCCTGCTTGGTGAATTGTTTCCACATGCGAGTTTTCAGCGTTCTGTTAAAAAGTTCTACAACGCTCGCTTTCGTCTCAGAGTGAGTAGAGTACAGGTTGATGTTGTGACGCTTAAGGAGCGCTTTAAAGTTTTTATTGTAGAATTCACTGCCTAAATCAACTTGTAAATTTTTAGGGGGTGTCGTTCCGTCGAGTATCTTTTTAAAGGCTTCCGTAACGAGTATACCGGAATTTGATTTAAGGGGAATGGCCCAAGAAAACTTGGACATGACGTTAATGCAAGTCAGTAGGTAGTTAAATCCTTTATTAATGTTAGAGTAAGGTATCATTTCCACCAAGTCCGCTTGCCATAGATCATTCAGACTCCGCACAATCACTTTCCGCCTCGGAAAATGTTTCCGTGTCGGTTTGTGGAGTTTGTTTACTAGTTGATGCATTTCGTTTTTTTTTCCTTCCCATTCCGAACTTGAGCTTCGTCCCCATGATTTTTTTAACGATCGTAGCTGCTAATTTTTCTCTCCAAGAGATCGAAGGATCCTTACGTACTTTTCGAGCTTTAGATATAAGAATTTCATCGGCGATGTGCCGTTCGTTTAAATTTGAGCTTTTTGAGTAGGCGATGTCGTGTACTTTACACGCCTCATCCAGTTTATTTATTCCAGGATCCCGTCTGGCTAATCTCTGGTTTAGTTTTGTCCCTGGTCCGCAATATTGATATCCGGGTAAATGTACTTCTACCGGTAGGGCGCTGTGATCGCGCTGAGTGAGAGCTGTGATTATTCGACGGTCCTGCGTTTTTGATGATTTTAACCCGATTCCAAGTTACATCCAAAGACTGTGAGCCGGTAATCTGTTTTATGAATGACTGTTTGAACTGTGCGTGAAATTTTGAGTTGTGGGAAGGTCAAGTATGGGTGTAGACACTCAAACTTGGCGGGCGAGAATCGGCAAGTTTGATGCGGTGGCGGCCGCCATATGCAATCCTGGAAAGTCCTTTGTCAGCCGAACCGATGTCAAAAGAAACGGTAAATTACAAGTGTGGCTGCTGCTTGTTTTAGGGGTGTTCTTAGTTATTGGAGGTATCGAACTTAATCCAGGTCCACCTATTAACTCAGGAAAAGGCACATCTTCGGTAAAATCGTATTATTTTGGTGCTAATAAAACAAATGCTCCAACGCCAAAAAGGCCGAGAGAAACTACTTCACCGCAATACAGCTCGGGTAAACAATCGAGTTTTGCTGGGGCTGCGGGGGGCAACGTTTCGGAGCAGTGTTTGCGCGAAATTATCGGAGACCTCCAAAACCATATTGACAATAATAATGATACGCTATCGCAAAAATTGGATCGTATTCAAGAGGGAGTGAATCGAAACTCAATCCGTATTGACGAAATTACTTGTAGTTTGGCAGAGAGAGACAAAGTGATTGAAGAACAACAGAAGTGTATTAACCAGCTTACTAATAGGCTGGAAGGCATAGATAAGCGTACACGAAATCATAATATTGTAATTAAAGGATTTGACAGCAGTGAAGTTGGGGACAAACAAAATTTAAAAAATCTGGCGTGTGCTTTCCTTCACGACTTTTTCGGTATATTGGAAGACCAAGTGAAGGATGTGAATTCGTTTTTCTCAGGGAAACGGAAACAAACTGGTAATTTGGTGGTTACTGTCTCTGACCAAACGACAAAAGCTAAGATTCTACGCTCGACTGGTAGTTTAAAGGGAACGTGCTACTTAATTTCTATTGATAGAACAAAAGAACCGCAATTATTGAACACTCAATTACTGAAATTTCGTAGAGAAGCAATCGACAGAGGATGTAAAGTGTTTATTAGAGCTGAGAGACTGATTGTTGATGACATCGAATACATGGTGGAAAATGAGCAGCTTATTAAAACCACGAAAGCCAGGGGTCAATTTCCGTTTCGAGCCAGGGGGAGTCAGAGAAAAGAAGAAACTGCTACCTTGCAAGCCGAGGTAGACCCTCAACAAGTATCTTTATCTAATGAGGATAAAATTGTTCAACTTGATGGCAACTTGGTATCAACTTATGTGTCACCACGGGATGCTCAAACTGACGAAACCTCTGACATGGTGGAGGACCCACTGGAAAAACATGATATAAACTCGCATGTAAAGATCATGGAAGCTAATTGCCTGGCAGGAGAAGACGAAATGCATTTTGGGTCATTGATGGATTTGGAAAAAAGTGAAAACCAACAAGTGGAGTGCCCATCTAAAGTTCAGGAAGGAATTGGTGAGTTTCAGTTACCAGCTGTGCAAAATTCTCAGACAAGTGAAGTTCAAGCTACACTAGTGGGTGACGATACTAGGAGGCAACTTAGCTGACAAAGAAGAAACAATCTCTTCAACAATCAAGTTATAGATGCAGATAAGAGGGGTGTGAATGAACAAGTCTCTATAGTGGCATGGAATGTTCAAGGCTTGGCCTCACTGTGGGGGCATGGTGATTGTCTAATGTTTTTGGAGCAGTCCACAATTATTGCTCTTACCGAAACCTGGGTTGATTTCAACTTCAATTGGAGCAAATTGAGTGTCTTTAAATGTTATGCAAATCCAGCAACTAGAGTAAGCAAGTTTGGTAGATTGTGTGGGGGGATTGGTATTGGGATCAAACACACCTTACTGAGTGAATACGATGCGAGTGTTGAGTTTAAGCAGAACTCTATTGCTTTAATTTCATTTAGTCACAAAAACTCTCAAAAGAAGTGGTTTGTTTTGGTTGTGTACTCACAAAATGTTTTCCATACTACCTACATGCTGAGTTGCTGGC
Source organism: Lithobius niger (assembly GCA_023313725.1). NCBI lineage: Eukaryota > Metazoa > Arthropoda > Chilopoda > Lithobiomorpha > Lithobiidae > Lithobius > Lithobius niger. The sequence continues at coordinate 23,141 of JAHWFP010133126.1, forward strand.
TTAAAAAGATAAACAAATCTCCATTGATTATTGTAGGAGATTGGAATGCAAGGGTAGGTCAGATGAATGGGGTTTTGCATTCAGTGTGTGGGAAAAGGCTTTCTTTAGACAGAATGGTTAATGGGGCGGGAAAGAAACTTGTATAATTTTGTGTGGACCATGGCTTGGGGATTATCAATGGAGCAGGCCTGAATGACAGAAGGGGGGAGTACACTTTTATCTCACACCAGGGCAAATCCATTATTGATTATTGGTTATGTAATGAGAGTGCGGGAGAATGGATAGTTGACTTCCATGTAGATTGTCGTACGGAGTCAGACCATTTGCCACTTATTGGCAAACTTAGACTAGAGAATAAGTTGAGTAAGGAAAGTGGTACTGTTTTTAAGGTGACAATTTGGAGTGAGGAAAACATTTCTCTGGTTAAATCTTTGTTAGACCAAGAAAGGGAGTTGAGTGAATGTATAAACTCTGATGATGTTAGTTTGGTGGATCAAACATACACAAATATTTGGGCAAATATCCAAATGCAAATCTCGAGAGAGGGTAAAAATAGGACTTTTAATAATCCCTGGTTTACTGCCAAGTGTAAATTTAACAAAAATAAACTGAACCGTTGCCTTAGAAAATTACGACGACATGACAATGTGGTAAATTTACAGAATTATTGTTTACAGAAGAAACATTATAGACAAACGTGTGATGAGGCAAAGAAGGAATATTTTGAAAACTTACGAAGAGCATTGAACGATTGTAGAGATGCAAACGCTCTTTGGAATACTGTAAAAAAGTTTAAAAAGAGGTATGTAACTTTGCCCAATGCTATTGCTGTGGAGTCGTGGCGATCTTACTTTGTGACAGTTTTCTCTATTGTGGTTAATCCACAGTTTCGTTTTCAAACACATTTACTTTTTGAGCCCTCGTGTTTTAGCATTCCATTTGTCGAATCGGAGTTACTGAAAGCTATTGGCAAAATGAAAAACAAGAAGGCAGCGGGTCCGAACGAACTGACAAATGAACTTTTCAAAGTTGCACCCAAAACCTGGATAAAACAATGGACTATTTTGTTCAACAATATTCTTGAAACGGGAATGATTCCAGAACGTTGGAAGGAATCACACATTCTGCCACTTTTTAAAGCTGGCGACAGAAACAACGTACAAAACTACCGAGGGATCACACTGTTGAATGCACAGTATAAGCTGTTTATGTCACTGTTAAACACTAGATTAATGACTTGGCTGACTGAAAATGATTTGTTACCTCATGAACAAGCTGGTTTTCGAAAAATGTATTCAACACAACATAACTTGTTTATTTTGGATACTATTATTAAGGAACAATTGTCTTGGAAGTGGGGAAAAGTTTATTTTTTGTTTGTAGACTTTCATAAGGCTTTTGATCGTGTACACTTAGGAGTGTTGTGGTCGGCATTAAGAAGCTTAGGTATACCAGAAAAATGGGTGGAACTATTGAGTAATTTGTATACGGGAGCCTTCTCTAGGGTGAAAGTGGGGACTGTGTTATCATCACCAATCTACCTTAATTCGGGGGTCAGACAAGGCTGCCCTCTTAGTCCCACTCTTTTCTCCATATTTATAAATAAGCTTATTGAGTCTGTAAATAAGTTGGTAGTGGAAGGAATTAAAATTGGCTCTTGTTGTATTAAAATCTTGGGTTTTGCAGATGACCTAGTTTTTGTGGCTAAATCGCCTGGTGATCTACAAATAATGATTAACGAGCTCTCTCGATTTGTTAAAAAAAACTGGTATGGCAGTTAATATCTCAAAGACTAAAGTTCTTATATGTAAGAAAGGTCTGAAAAGAGCAAAGACTGAAAAATGGTTTTTTGAGAGCACTGAAATTGAGGTTGTGAAGAGGTTCAAATATCTAGGTGTATGGATAAACTGGAATGGTCAGTTTAACGAGCACATTGTGGAAGCAGTTAAGAAAGGAAAATGTGCCGTTGGCCAACTAACACAATTTTTCATGTCACATTCTGTAAATTCTTTTCGCGCCAAGTCACAGGCGTTTAATGCAATAGTCTCTAATGTGGTGCTATATGGAGCTGAAGTGTGGGGGTTAATGGACACAAAGCCCTTAAACAAGCTGCAGGTGTGGTTTTTCAAAAAAATCTTTTATCTGCACCCGTCTACTCCAAGTTATAAGATTTTCCTGGAGTTTGGATTGATACCTTTGAGTATACTTGCAATGAAGAGGGCACTGAATTTTGTATTGAAAGTTACTGAATTTTCGCCTAATGTTTTGCTTTCTGCTTGTGTACAACACGGTCTAGGAAAAGGGGCATTTTTGGCCAGTTGGCTAAAGCAATATTGTACCGAAATTGGTCTTGAACTACAGTTTGATACGGGTAACTTGCATGAGGATGTCAAACTGTTGATGGAGGCTATTTGCAGCAAAACAGTCGATTCATGGTGGAAATCGGCCGAACGGGATAACTTGGAAGGGTATGGGGAGTTCAAATTGTTTTTGGGCCCTGAGGATTACCTATTTAACAAATGTTCTTGGTTTTCTAAGACCCTTGTGGCAAGAGTTAGATGTGGGTCTATTAGTGTTAGAAACAAAAAGTGGATTGTCGATAAAGTTTGTGGGCTTTGTAACCTTGAAGAGGTTCAAACTGTGCAACATCTTTTGTACTCTTGTCCCTTTTTTAATGTGAAGAGGGATAATATCCCAGTATTGCAGTGTCACCGTAATTTGCAAGATCAGGAGTTTAAGAAACTTATGTGTGAACCATTGGCCAACACAAAATGGTTAGATATTATTATTGCATTTCATAAATTGTAAGGAAATCCAGTTAGCCTATCTTGTTCCCGAAATGTCAAAAGGCCAAAATTTATGTACAGTTGTTATTAAGTTTCTTAACATTGGGTTGTGTACTTTGTCTACACCAAAGAGTAATGGACAAATAAAGTTGAATATATACTTCTACCGGTAAATGGTCTATGATTTTATTTATGATTCCTTTCCCAGACTTGATGAAGGAGGCTCTTTTCGTTCTGCACAATTCGCAAAAGTAGACTTCCATGCTTCTGTTATTTTTTGATGTAATAATAGTAGGAGGGTCAGGCCGGTTAGGTGTGGTTCGTTTACATTTCACGCAATACTTCATTTTTGGCCTCTTTTTTTATTATATAAATTTTTTATTGTAGACCTAAATTCTGATAAGCGTTCTTTTTTTCTCGAGCGGTGATGACCCGTCGTTGTTCCAATTCCGATAAAATTTCTATCATTTCGTTCCTGTTACCGTCGTGACCCGCTTGGGTTGACCCGTACAAAACCCTCAGTCTTTCGACCAGATCGTTAGGATCGTCATAGTACCTGTAATCCACCCTGCTCCTGGTTTTTTTACCATACCAGTTCCCTTTTTCTTCGTTTTCATATCCTCCCAGATAGGACCGATTATCGACACGTACTTGGCACTACGATTCGACTTAGGTTTTCGAGTGCCCGGATCGTTGTTTTGGTAGATAGCGTGCATGTTTTTTATAAGAGAAGCATAACTCGCCTCGACTTCGGGAGCATACGACGACTCCTTCAAATCCTTAAAAACCAGCAAACTCCAAAGTCCTCGTCTTCCCGCATATTGATTACCACCAACTACTATGTCGTTCTCGAATATTTTTACGGGTTTATTAGCGATGCTCATTTCTCCAGTTTTCATGTCGTGTTGCAGTCCGAAGACAGGATCGGTCTCTTTGGGATTTTGGAAAAATTTCATCAGGAAATATTTCGCCGTTTGGCCTATGACTTGGCCAGGTAACAGACTATCCAAAGATCTGAGGGTTGGGAAATTTGGAAGTTCTGGAGGCGTCGACACGCGTCTGTTTTGTATTGCCAAAAGTGTGGGGGTGACTTTCAAACCTTTACTGATAGATGCATATTCAGTTCGCGTAGCTGGAGCGTGAGTCGAGTATTCGGAAAGATTGGGATCACTCGCTATCGGAGTTGAATGCTCGACGGAAGGTTTCGGCGATTCAAACTTCTCCGTATTGTTCACCGTGGTTTCCCACTTATCATCTTCATCCTCGGGTTTATAAGTTTTTTAATGGGAGTAATAATTCGTATACGTTTTAGTCATTTTCTCATTGGAAAACCAGCAATCGCTTTCGCAGGACTCGCTACGGGCGGTGGGTTAACAACGGCAGGTTTTAAAGTACTAACGACGGGTTTAAAAAATTCTTGTAAAGATTCTTTTTGATCTCGTTCGTCCAAACGTTGATTCAAAAATTTTTCCCGTAAACGTTTTTTGAGATTTACTATTTCACGTTTCTTTTCCATATTATCTTTTTTCTTTTGTTTGTTTTTATCATCGAACGAAAACGTACGTTACGTCCCTCGTTTAACGTTTTGTCGATCGATAAAAACCCGTACGGATCGTCCCAACATGTTCTACACAATGTTTTAAACTCCGGAAATTCCATGTTCGGACCGACGTGATTTTCGTATAAATGTTTCAGGTTTAAATCGTCCACGGGAAATATAACTAATAAATTGGCGTTATCTCTAACCACTTGTTTGGGAATTCTGGTGCAAGACTGACTGCAATAAAAAACGTCGGCGTTAGAATGATGGCCTTGAGCGAAGTAACGTTCTATCTTTTTTTGTTTGTCTAAAAGAACATTGTCAAAAACCATGAGACTACGAAACTTGATGTCCAACTCCTCGGGAGGAATTAAATCGCATTGAGAGTCGTGAAAACTCGCTATCTCCCACCCTACGGCTCCCTCATTTTCGGCAAATATAGACTGTAAAGCTCGGTATTTCGCTTGACACAGAGTTTTGCTGTACACGTATAATCTGTCGCAATCCAACTCATCCTTCGTTACAGATAAAATTAAACAGTAAGTTCGTCTTCCCGCAGTTTGCTGGTCCAATAATCTGGCATCTGATGTTTGAAGGTAGAAATGGGTGATTTTTGGGTTTCTTGGTCGGCACGAAGAAATCGTAATTTTGAATATCCATTGTTTTTTCTTATTCAGAAATCAAACTCATAAAGTCTTTATCCGAAAACTTTTCGTTGGATGTATTAGATTCGACGAGTCCGTACTCTACGATACACCAAAGTTTTACGGTTCTGGGAGCGTCGTTACTGATGTACACGGAGTTAACTTTACCATTAACTTCCGACAAGGACATACTTCCGCACGGAGCCAAGTTAAACCACGGTTTTTCTATAACATTTTTGTTAAGTTTTCCTTTATTTTTGTGGATGTTGTTGTACACCCACGTTCTGAGACATAGCGGCTTATCCGACTCAACGTCTGCCTTTTGACAGAATGGGTAGCAGGTGGAAGCAGAGTGCGAGTAATTGGGGTAACTGAACATCGTCAAAGAAACGGGTTTCTGCTCGTCGGTTTCAATTTCTGATGTTTCGAAGATGTATCGTTTAAGATTTTTTAACGTGGTTTGAGATTCGAGGTCCGACGGAGAAATCCAACCCTTACACCAGGAACCTTTGTTCGAAATTGGAGAACCTATTCCTCTTAAATCCTCGAAATATATGGAAGGAGACAAGACGTACTTCACTCCTTTTTTTAAATCCGTCGCATTCTCCGTTCTAACTTCTAGAGAATTTGATTGCAGCAGACTCGAAAGATTTCCGTGCCAGGTAGAATGAGACATTTTTTAAATTTCTTATTCCTTTTGTTTATATATAAAAAAAAAGAATTGTCAAAATGCCAGTTAATAAATTTGGACAATCTTTGAAACGAACGCAAAGAGATGTGAAAGGAGCTCCGGGTGTAGGATTTATACTAGACCTGAACCATGATTACTACATGCAGAATAAGCGACTTACTAAAGTCGGAGCTGCTACAGAACCCGAAGATGTCGTAATTTATTACCAATTTGCCGAATTAGAAAATGACGTAAAAAAATTTAAAGCCGACGTAGGATAGAAGAAAGATGTGGATGGACATTTTAACGCTGAAAAGAAACGAATTAAAGATGTCGCACCCCCCTCCCAATCTAGGAACGTTGCTACGAAAGAATATATCGATACAAAAGTTGTTCCAGATTATAACATGCGGAACAGTCGTTTAATTAAACTCGCTCCGGGGATAGAACTCGAAGATGCTGTTACCTATTCTCAATTAAGCGAGTTAGGAACCAACCTATCTTCTTCGATAGATGATTTGAAGGGAGTAGGATTTATATTAGACCCTAAATCATGATTACGACATGCGGAATAAGCGTCTAACTAAAGTCGGAGCTGCTACAGAACCCAAAGATGTCGTAATTTATTCCCAGTTTACTGACTTAGAAACCGACGTAAAAAAAACTTAAATCCAACGTAGGCTTGAAGAAGGATCCAGATGGACATTTTAACGCTGAAAATAAGCGAATTAAAGATGTCGCATCTCCCTCCCAGTCTAGGGGCGTTGCTACGAAAGAATATATTGATGCAAAAGTTGTTCCAGATTATAACATGCGAAACAATCGTTTAATTAAACTCGCTCCGAGCTTAGACACCGAAAACGCTGTTACCTATTCTCAACTAAGCGAGTTAGGAACCAACCTATCTTCTTCGATAGATAATTTGAAGGAGTACATGATGCAAAAAATCGACCAACAGGTAGCATCTAAAACTGATCCTCAACGTAATTTTAATTCTGATCGGGAATTTGATGCGGGAAATAAACGTTTAACTAAAGTTGCTCCGGGCATAGATGCTGCAACTTATTCTCAGCTAACCAATTTAGAAACTAAATTGGAAAACCTTAAAACTGATCTATCGACGACTTTCCAAAACGTCTTATATTTAGAGAGGGGAGAATTCTCAGTAAATAATAAACTCATTACAAACTTGGCGCCACCATACTCATATCATCACGCGACCACTATGGAATATGTCCAAAGTATTTGTCCAATATTAACCCTTTACAGTCTGGCGTCCCTTTAAATGGACGGATACTGACCGGCAAAAAACTAAGTCCCAACGTGCAACGCGAGCTTTATGAGGGGTCCCCGGGGACCGCGAGTAAAGCGAGCAGCAACAGCCCAGTGGTCAGCGTCCACGTCTGCAAACCAAGTGAATGCCGGATCGAATCCCGCGACCGACCCAACTATCATATGGGACTTAAAAAAAAAACCAGTTTGGCTTGGGCATTAAAGGGTTAATCAGTTTTCGGGCGAGTGGGCCTATCCATAAAGGTGATTTTTTCACGTGCACCAATAACTATCCTCGTCAACACATACAAATAACGAAACACTATTATTTGTACGATGTGGTGATATCTACCCCCGAATTGGACAATTACAATTCTTCACAAAGGTTCGACCTTACGATGTACAAGAAGTGGAAATGCTATAAATTTGAAAAATTATAAATATGATGAAGATATCAATAACCAATATTTTCAACTTTGGCCAAGACGCCGAACGAGAGCGGGTGACTCTTTTAATCATTGCGAAACGGATCCAGATTATTCTACAGGTGGATCAATGTTGTTTAATGAATATTCATATATTTATATAATGTCCGAGGTTGACTTTCCACATAGTACAGATGTTCAAGTAGATTTATACCTATCTGGGAAATTCGTAAAGAGGTGATAAGATTGCATAACAGAACAGTGAAATTTGTCATAAAACAGGATTGATAATTTTAGTTTAAAAAGTCCACATAAGTTCCCGTTAAATTAGATTTGTACATACATTCCCAATAGCAAATAATTTAAAGAACCATCTCATCCAAAACCATCTCGTAAACGTCGCTGTTACCCAATGCTCTTAAAAAATACAGAAATGTCCGCACCATTTTTGATTAAAATTCTGCACTCTGTCGTGATTGTATTTAACGGGACCGAAGTACTCGGAGATCGATGTGGGAGGTTCCAAATTACCGAAACTGTCGAAATAGCAGGGTATATCCGTAATCGTCGAGTGAGCCACCCAATGACTCCCGTCTCCGTCGTGAAAATCTTTGAGATTAACGATACCGCATTCTCCGCGAGTTTTAGGTTTTAGCGGCAGACGATCCTTGCTGAAAGTACCTCTGTATTTAGAAATTTTCAAGACTTTGACCAATCTATTTAAATCGAGATTCGTTAACAGTTTAGTAAAATCGACCTTCACTGGTCTTAGAAAGAGCCTTTGCCACGCTTCGCTTTTTTTTTCTTCTTCAAACCCGAACCTTCCATTTTCTTATTACGTCTCACCATCTTCTCCAACACCTTAGCATCGTTCTGAGCTTTCTTAACAGCCATAGTAATGCCCGCAGCACCACCAGCTAGACCTCCTACTCCGGCTATGAGTGGACCGAGTAACGCTAACAACGGTAAAAACCCTCCTCTTTTTTTTCCGATTTTTTTACGTTTTACAATCTTGCTTCTTTTCGTTTTTTGCTTTCCCATCTCTCTTTTTTTAATAAATCACTTCGACTTTGCCTTTATCCAATTTCAAACTCATTTTTCTATCTCCGATCAACAGCGCGTGGCACGTCTTGTTAGCTGGAACCGCGGCGTTAAATTTCAACTTTACTTGTACGTCGACTATGCCGGACTGAAGTCTCTCAGACTGCTTGGAACAGTCCAAAACTACTAGAGGATACGTCTTTTTGAACTGCACCGAATCGATACACAAGTCCCCGACATCGTACAAAGCGCGTCTAAACTCTTGAGCTTTCTATACAGGATCGAGTATTCTCCAGTAGCATAATTTACGTTGACGGCAAGGGTTTCCTTAAATTTATCATTTCATTATCTTGAGAAGTTAACCAAATACGAATATTACGAATCTTGTCGGTAGTTACGGGAAGGTAAATTAAATTTTGAGGGGAAATTATCATCTTATAACCCGGTGGCACTCCCGGATAAAAAGCGTATATGCAAGGTTGAGTGTCGTCATTCACGTAGGAAGACCCGATTATGTTGGTATGAACGAAAATTGTATTGAGCCCCATTATATCCACGGATATTTGACCTTACTCAGTTTTAGTATAAGTTCCCTGAAGGAACCCTAGAACAGTTCCTAAATTATTATCTCCCAGAAACGAAACGCCGTAGAGCGGATTATTTATAACCAAATTTGTTTTTAAAGTATTGTGATTCGGTTCTAAAACGATGGCATTTTTTTCGTGACCACTTCCTTCCAAAGTAGACTGTATAAAATTATTCAAGTCCGAAATTTCGTAAGCGCTGGGAACGACTCGCACCTCGATCAAATTTGCTCCACCATCGATGGTGTACAAAAATTCGGTATTGTCAGCGTGCATGTTGAAAATACTGTAGTACGTATCCAAGGAGACTAGTGCCATTTCATAGTCTTTTTTAGGGTCTAGGTATATGGGCGTTTTTAAATTGCAGCTCAGTCGCCACCTATTCCCGTTAAAATTATTGAACTGGAATCCATGCCTTTTCTTTTTAGTCTTATGTAGGCCGTAACCAGCGAGAAAACTATTGCAACGACTTTGTCCGTCTGTCGCTTTTTTCAACTTCGCAACAGTACCAGATATTGATGTCCATTGTTTACAACGTCCATTGTTTAATAGACTGCTTCGACGTAACTAAATTAAATAATAACAACAGTTGTAGTGCATGATAGAGGTGTGAACCTCAACATTGGAAGTGGAGGAACTGTACAGAAGACCGGTGCGACTAGGCAGTCGCTGTAGCCGCTTGTTTTGTTATTTACTTTTAATAATGAAAAAAGGTACTGAAAAACACTTTCCCACCATCCTCCAGATCGATGAAAAGGAAGAAAATTACCGAGAGGAACTTTCCCACCATCCTTCAGATCGATGAAAACGAAAAAAGGGTAGCAAATGGCACTTTCCTACCATCCTTCATATCGACGAAAAACCGGAAATGATACCCCCACTTTTCATTACCCACCGGAAGTAACGCCCCCATTTTGATTTCGTGACTGGGGATATGTATGTTTGTGACCTAAAAAAGGTAGGAAAAGGTATCCCCTCCAGATTACCAAGAAAACGAAAAAAGGTAACAAAAGCCACCTTCTTCCAGATTGACAAAAAACCGAAAGTGACGTCCCCCACTTTTCATCATGTGATCTGAAGTGCTTCACTACCCCCACTTTTGTCCTACAGATCGATGAAAGCTGGAAAACAGATAGTAAAAAGCACTTTTCCACCGTCCTCCAGATGAGGAAAAAATCGAAGTGACACCCCACTTTTCAACAGATGATCGGAAGTGCACCCCCCCCCCCTTTTATCACGTGACCGGAAGTGAGGGTATATGTGTGTGTATATGACCTAAAAACGAAAAATGGTAGCAAAAGGCACTTTTTGACCCTCCTGCAGATTGACGACAAACCGGAAAAAAGGTAGCAAAATGCACTTTTTCACTCTCCTCCAGATTGATGAAAACCGGTGACGCCCCCACTTTTCATCACGTGACCGAAAGTGCGACTTATACCACCACTTTGATCACGTGACCGAAAATGGGGTATGAAGGTGTGTATATGGAGGTTAGTTTAGGTTAGGTTAGGTTAGTTTAGGTTAGGTTAGAATGTATGTATGTGACGTAATATCGCAATTTACCACTACTCTAGTGCAACAGTCCAAGAGACATTTAAATTTAGAAACAGGCATTAAAATAAAAATCACCAGAGTCAGACTCCCTGCAGGCCAAATCAGACCGGGAGGTATAACGGATTCTTGGAAATATTTAGAAAGCAAAAAGAACTGCGTTTTAAGGCCAGATTTACGTGATGGCAACTGTTTAGCTCAGGCTATCATATTAGCGCAAAGCCACCTCGAAGCCCAGTCGCACCTGCCAGATCATATGAAAATCCCCTTCAGAAGGCCTCACAGAAAAAGAGCAGAAATTAAAGCAGGAATCAGCTATTTGCACAGGAAAGCCGGCGTGCCATTAGAGACTGCGTGTACAACTGTACACATTGGAAAATTTCAGCAGGTTTTGGATCTCCTGCCTGAAAAAATTCAACTTCGAGTGTATAAATTCGAATATGGCGCACTCTGCCCAATTTTTACTGGAGAGGAAAAGCACAACAAAACTGCAAATGTGATACCGTTTGAAAACCACTATGCCTACTGCAAGAAAATGAACACGATCCTCGGCAGGGCTTTCTACTGTGTCGACTGCAACGTTGCGTTCAACAGCGAAGATAAACATTGTTGCAAGCGTCAATGTCTCGTCTGTAAACGCAAAAATACTTTCTGCGACCCTAACAACCAGCCCGTGATTTGCGACAGTTGTTTTCGGCAATTTAGAGGTCTTGCATGTTACAGTAATCACTTAATCGTCGAGGACCCGAACAAGGGATCAGTCTGTAACAGGTACGAGCGTTGCAGAAAATGTTACAAGCAATTTAAATCCGCAGACAGAAACCAGAAATGCGGCCTTTTGAGATGCCCCATATGTCTAAAATGGGTGCCGACGGATCATCACGACTGTTACATCCCGAAATACACAGATTCTACCATATAAAAACCAAAGTCTACTGTTTTTTTTTTTATTTTGAAGCAGTAGCCATAAACGACACAGGAACAGACGGTATGGGCTTCCCGCTCAAAAGGTACGTTCCCACCTGTGCAGTCCTGACACACTGTTGCGATTTTTGCATCGAAACTTACCCTATAGAACGCGACTGTAATTTTTGCAAGGAAAGAAAGCACATTTTTGTAGGATTCGATGCCAGGGGTCGTTTCTGCAAGTTTTTGTTTAATAAATTTGGAGGTCGAAATGACGTATCTGTCACATGCTGGGCTTTCAACTTTTCCGGCCACGATTCAAGTTTCATTATTTCATATCTTTCAGACCACAACGTAGTACGCGACGTTGTCATGGTTGGAGAGCGCTGTTTCTCACTGTCTGCAGATGACTGCCGGCTTGGGCTGGCCCTGTTCTCTCAGGGAACTTCTGGAATCACAGCGGCAGGCCTTCTTGGACTTTGCTGTGAGAGCCGTTGGTAATGATTAGGAAAGCTTTGGCTTTCCACTTTCCCGCAGTTTTCCCTCTGTGGATGAGGGCCCAGGTGGGGCCCGGGAACAGTTGGTTAGAGGCTGACGGGTCTTCCGGTCTGCCGAGGGTGGTGTGGCTGGCCTGTTTCGATCGGTCCGTGCTCCGCTGCGGTGTCCTGGTGGTTGCGGGCCCAGTTTCTGGGACTGGGCTGTGTGGTGAACACGCGCTTGTGCTTTCTGGCTGCTGGCAGTTTCTGCTCTGCAGCTCTGTGGTGACACTCTCTTGGGCTTCTTTGGGAGCCCCGCATTTGCCTGGTGTTTTGCGCTCTCCCCTACTGGTGGTGTCTGGTCACCCCGTGGTTGTGTCGAGCTCGTGATTTTGCCTGTGGCGATGCCAGTGGTTGTTTATGGTTTTGTTTGCTCCGAATGGCTTGCGCTGGTGTCGGTTGTGTCGGTGGGGTTCCCTCCTGCTGTACGTAATTTTGTATTCCTGTCTGCAGATAGAATCATGTTTAAAGATTTTTTTCTATTTATGGACGTCCCTGAAACGTGTAGGACAGACTTTCGGCCTTCAGGAAGAAAAAGGAAAATTCCCACACTTTTTTCTACAAAAAGAAGACATAAATTATGTGGGACGTTATCCGGATCCCGAAAGCTACGGGAGATCTAGAATGACGCCAAAAGAAGGAGCGGAGTTTGATTCCTGGTACAAGTATTCTCCGGCGCAAAGTTCGACTACAAAGAAGAACTACAAAAATATTGCCTGGACGGCACCATAATACTTCAGAAATCTGCCATGTATTTCTGCAAACTATTCATGGAGATATTCCCCAATACATCCCCCTTCAGGTGTCTCACTCTACTCGGAGCCGTCATGAGAAGTTATAGAACTCATCATTTAGAAGCGAACACTTTAGGACATATTCCAGCTAATTATGGCGCAGCAGCTAGAAAATACTCCAAAATTGGATTGCAGTGGCTTCATTGGGAAGAGAAACAGCGCGAATCCCCATAATAAAAGCAGACAGTGTGTCAGGTGAACTTAAAAAATTCAGACATTTCTGCGAAGGGTTTTCTGACGCGACTCCCACTCAGCCAGCAAGAATATTCGAATTCAATGGCTGCCTGTACCATTTTTGTGAAATTTGTCATCCCACATGTAGAGACAAAAAAGCCCTGTTTTCTAACCTCACAATGAACGAAATCTCGCAACTTGACCAGTTCATACGCGACCATTGGCGCCAGAGAGATTGCGAAGTAGTGGTTCAGAAAGAGTGTCGCTGGGTTCAATTTCTAAAGGACAATCCCTTAGCGAAGGCATTTGTGGACAGTTTAGACATACAGGAAGCCCTATCTTGCTCTGACACTGCGCATGGAGGTCGCCTCGAGATGGTGAGATCGTACGCAGAGTCTGGCGAAAATCATGTCATCGACTATGCAGACTACGTATCTTTCTATGCATTTTGCATGTACAAAGAAACTTTCCGAAAGGCCTGCCTACAATAATAAAGAAGCCGAAAACAACCAACATCGATGGATACTTCAGCCTGGTCAAGTGCTCCGTGCTCCCTCCCACGTATCTTTTAATTCCCGTCCTGCTGACACGGATTAACGAAAGACTAATGTTCGTCCTTTGCAACGCTTGCGCCTTAGAAAATAGGGATCCCTGCCATCACACAGATGCAGAAAGAATGCTACATCACACATGGTGTACGCCTGAACTCTCTCTGGCAGTAAAAAAAGGCTACAAAATCACGGCCATTCACGAGATCTGGGACTTCGTGTATGATCCCTCGTTCGCCCCTTTTAAGACGTATATAGAAAGGCTTTTACAAGTCAAAGTACAGTCCGAAGACTACCCACCAGGATGCGTGACCGAAGAGCAAAAAAACGAATTATATTGAACAGTTTGAAAGAGAGCAATGAATCAAACTAGATCGTAGCAAAATTGCAGCAAATCCAGGCATGCAACAGTTGGCTGAAACGGGGCTCGTAAGTTTGTTTGGGAAATTTCTTGAATCCGACGACTCACTGGAGACAAAACTCATATATGAGCCTCAAGAATACTTTAAAATGCAAGCAGATTCGACGATCGAAGTAAGCAGTATACATTTTGAACAGGGAGATAAAATAGCCCGTCTTCAGTTTCGTAGATGTAAAGGTTTCGCCAGACCCAAAAAACACAACAATTTCGTCATAGGTTCGTTCATCACTGCATACGGTAGAATAGCACTCTACGAAGCCTTGGAAAAATTCCCTCCTGGAGCCTTACTGTACTACGATACAGACGGACTGGTGGTGCAGAGGCCTCATACCGAATCTATACCTTTAACAATTGGTAGCCATCTTGGTGCACTTACCAACGAAGTAGCCAAAAACTGGCGTACATATCAAAATCTTTTGCAGGAGGGTGCAAGCAGTACTGCCTGGAAATAAAATTAGACAACGATTCAGATCGTGTCGAATACGATTTGAAAATACGAGGCATCTCATTGAATTGTTCAACATTACAATCTTTGAACCATGAAATGCTTGAAGAGAGTAGGCAGACAAGTGGATAAGACCATCACGCTCGTAGACCCTCACCAGATAAACCGCCGTAGAAACGTCGTCATGAACACTACAGGGAAAAAAAACCCGTCTAGTTTACAATAAACGATTACTACAGGACGACCACACAACGATCCCTTACGGATTCAGAAATCAGTGAAAAATAATATATTTCCCATCAGATCTGTACTTTTTCGCCAAGTAGGCTAAAACAGTGTAAAAAAAGTTTAATGAGATGCCTGAGATGCCTCAGGTGACGGGTCTGAAACCGTCTCAGTTTTATACGTATTTGTGAGGACTACCCGTACATGTATTTAATTTTTTTTTAAAGATACACTATTTAAAAAAAAGTTTTCACTTTAAAAAATTTCACTTGCATGTACAAGTCGAAGGTTCTGGTGACGCCAAAGGAATGATGCAGAAGAAGCTGGTTGTCATGGAAACATTGCTCGGCCTTCATAATATACCCTCGGGCAAAGGCCCTGAAAATCTCACAACTTTTTTTTTCTTTGAAATTGGACTGATTTCTGATTTCGTTTTCATTCCCTCTGCATCGGTCATGGAAGACAAACATTTAAAGGCAGCGTTGGCCGTACTTGGATTTTTATCGCTTCTTACGGTGACAATAGAAGTGTATATAATAGCATCTGCACCTTCTACCAATGAAATTACAGTGTTCACGACGTCTCACTGCTTAACAGGTTACAAGTCCTCTGGAGGTATCCGTTTCAAGATTTACATTCAAGCTTCAGACAAACAAGCTTTCAACAAATCGTACTATACATTGTTAAAAGAAAACACAACAATAGACGCTACAATACTAATCTAGTGACAGATGGAACTTGAAAGTCCTTTCGTTATACTTATTAGTGGACCGTCGCATATAGGGAAGTTTTATTTCTGTCGCAGATTGATACATCATGCTGAGGATATGATAAACCCTCCAGTCTCGGCGTTTTTATGGTGCTATTCTGAAAAACAGAACTGGTTTGCCGAATTATTGCACAAAATTCAATTTCACGAAGGCGTGGTAGATATTGATACCGTCCCTCCAGGAACCGTGGTTTTTTACGACGACCTTCAAGATCAAATTAAGGACAGTAACATAGCTACAAAAATTTCACTTCACCGAGGCATCTCGTGCTGTTACATAACGCGAAATATTTTTTTAAAGGCCCCGCCCACCGAGATTTGTCACTGAATGCAGGATACATAACTCTGTTAAAGAATCCTAGAGAAGCTGCGCAAGGGATTTCCTGGGTCCACAATTATACCCCGGTAAGACAGAATTCTTTAAAAAAGCTTTGCAAGTTGCTACGAAGGAAGCGCACGGATATTTATTTATAAATTTGCGCCAGTCGTGCCCCGACCACCTGCCCCTGTCTACAAACATTTTTCCAGACGAAAAAATTGCAATATATATACCCAAAACTTCGTAGTTCCCGCAATCATTTCATCATGTGCACTCCGAAGGGAAGGAAGGCTAAAAAAAAGCCTACCCGCCGTCCAAAGACGTCAAATTTGAAAAGAAACGTACCAGTGCTGGCAGCTTTCGGAAATTTGAACAAGACACAAGCCAGGTCCGTTATTAAAGACGCATCTCCCGATTTGATTCAATGTGTTTGCGAGGTAGCACATAAGACAATATCCCAAGACAATATCCCATTTTCTGCATGGCAGCTTAAAAAAATGAAGAGGCATCAAAAAATAATAAGAGCTTGGCAGTTCGTGGAGAATCGGTCAAAGAGAAGAAAAAAATACTTTTAAATCAGAAAGGCGGTATTCTACCATTTTTACCATTTTTGCTTCCGGCATTAGCCAGCGCAGCAGGAGGTTTAATTTCAAGGCCATAAGGAAGAGAATCTAGAGATTTTTTTTTTTCACTCTTCAGACACGTCACAACTAGTACAGGACTCATAACTCTCGTCGTTCTAACCTGTCACGTCTAACAATTGTCGCGCTTAACAAAGAGATGCAAGAATGCGCAAAATGACACTTGTACCGTTTGAATCGGCGGTAAGTCCTGTTTACGCTCAACAGTCCTTTAATCCTTACTTTCGTTAAACATTGGACATATTCGAACCCACAGTAAAAGCCGTTAAGACGCTGCAAGACGACATGACCAGTTTGCAAGACCCGCAGTTGACAGAATTTGACAAGGCGACTTTTTTAACGCAGATGCAAGGCAAAATGAACAACCACATAAATGCATATAGAAACAGTGTCAATCTTCATTCTACCCTTACGTCTGCATCACAGGCCACGCCTTCGCCAGCACCTGTAACACCCCCACTCTCAACTGTACCGTTACCGCAGTCGCAAGCGCAAACTGCAGGTCCTGTTACAGCAGAAACAAGGACTCATATTTTGGATACACTTACTACAAGAAACAGAGTGCTAGACGCACTTCAATCTAACCCTGATTTTAAAATTAACGACAAACATGAAGGTTTAGTACAGGACCTTTCCCGGGAGCAATATCGTATACCTCTTACTTTATTCTACAACTACAAGAAAATATCCCGATTCTGTACAAGGCGTTAGAGAATTTACTCAGCAATTGAGAGAAAGTGATGTGCCCAAGAGTTACTTAAACGCTCGTGCCCTCTCGAAAGTGAGCACCGGGATTCCCGCTCTCCACTCTCCCCTCCCCCCTCTTTCAAACTTCCTCAGCTGCATTTCGCTCCCAGTCTTTCGCCGTCTCCTCCGAAACTTGATCCTAATTGGGAGATTTTTCCGGAACTAAAGTAAATAATGAACGCTTATTTTTCGGAGATTTATTATGACCCTCAGCACAGGGCGAGTTTCAACTCTGCTGCTAAACTTTATAAACAAGCTAAATTAGACAAACTCCCATTCACGTTGAAAGATGCACAAAATTTTCTCGCAACAAGAGGTTCTCATCGTAATGTAAGACGTCGCTTCGAAAGACGCAAAACTCTCAGTTCCGGTTTACACGTGAATTGGGAAGCTGATCTTATTGATATGACGAAATTTGGGAAGCAGAATAAAGGTCAAAAGTGGATACTGCCCACCGTAGACGTTTTCAGTAGGCAGATCTATGCTACATCCATTAAATTCAAGACGTAATCAAGTAGTGGAGGGGTTTAAAAGAGTGTTTAAGCAGGCAAAAGCAGTTCCTGAGAATCTTCAAGTTGATAGAGGATTAGAATGGTATTCGAAGGTTTCGCATGATTTTTTTAACAAAAAAAAGGGCATAAATCTATTTTCGTCAAAAACAAACAATGAACACAAAAGCGCAATCGCGGAAAGAGGAGCAATTATAAATATGTTGACATTTTACCAAAAATTTGAAAAGCTACAATTCGGCCCCCCACCCAGCAATTCGAGCACCGCCAAACTCTGTGAATTATGGTAATCAATATTTCTTTTGGAAAAATTATCATTTACCCGCCACCCCTTTAAAAAACGCAGAAGCCCTAAAAAAATACACTTTTGAAGTCGGACAGAAAGTGAAAGTGTCAAAACTGCAACATAAATTCGCCAGAGGGTTCAAACCAGGGTACGGTTTAAAGGAATTTATTATTGATAAGCGTTTCCCCTCCATACCCCACACTTATTCCCTCACCGACTTGCAAGGTGAACAGATCTTGGGCAAGTGGTACACTCACGAGCTACAGCTGTCTAGAAAACAAAAGGACGATTATCATTCTATAGAGAAAATTTTGAAAACACGTGGTAAAGCTCCCAACAGACAGTTTCTTGTAAGGTGGAAAGATTACGACGCTTCTTGTGACAGTTATGTCGATGAAAAAGATTTAAAATACAGTCCCGCATTATTAAAAAAAACTACACGATGGATCATGATAATATTTTTCTACAACTTCCCAGTAACGCATCGCCTGATTTGTATCCTAATAACACGTTATCAGAATTCATCATCCATCTTCCTAAAGGTATTGAGCTCGAGGGTAGATGGTCTGCAGCTCTGGTAGAATTGCAATATCCTCATTCGTTTATTCAATTGCACAAAACACGTGCTGCAACTTTTAAAATTGTCAAGAATCCTTGGAAGCTGATGGTCTTTCCTTTTTTTTAACCTTTGGGAGCATATTAACAATGACGATGATGAACAATGGGTCGATGTTTTTAAGGATTTTCTAAATAATTATATTACTCATATACACGGCAATGACCCTGCAGTTAAAATAGACGTGAATAATGACGAAGGTCGAAAATTATTTAGAGGACTGCTCAAGCCAAATTGTGAAGTTTCGATAGAATCTCGATTGGCTTATATTTTAGGTTTTGATGGAGACAGAGACGAATTAGTAAAAAAAACCATTGAGGCACCTGGATTGCCTAGAAATGTACTAGAAGATCCATCGGAACATTGGCACATTAACGTCTTACGTGATAAAGAAACATCGTACATCATTGAACATAGAGTTCCCGAAGATTTTTATCCTGATGTCGGTACATTAATAGACACCATAAACGACATTGTTAAAAATACTAGCGCAAAAGACAACATTACCTTCGGATTCGACCCCCTAACCAAAAGAGGTGGGGTAGAGTTGGTTTATGACGTTTGTGTAAGCTTTAATGCAGCTATGGGAGAACTTATGGGGATAGGGCATGCTGCAGATATATACGAATCAGAGCTTTTTAAGCACCCTGTAGATTTAGATAATGGCTTTAAACTCGAAGATACATTTTGTACCGTTTGCAGAGGGAGGGAGGGTTAATCTGACCTTACATTTAAAAAAATTGATTAAAAGAAAAAGCAGAGTACACGTGTTTGTTCTGTCAGTTGTCGATTAGATGCGGATGAAGAAAGATGGTAAATTTTTTTCTATTTAGTTAAAACAACAACAACAACAAACAAACAATTTTAAAAATGAGGGTCCCTCCACGTAACATGTTATCAGCATGCTTCTCACATTACTGCTGCCAGGCCGGTCTTGGAAGTCCTGGTTATTTCGCAGGAACTCGTTTTCAGCGTGGCACAGGTTTACTTTCCAATTTCAAAGCTAGAGCTGTACCATTCTTGTTACCTTTTATAAAATATGCTGCATTAGGAGCAGGACGGCATTTTTTACGTAAAGGAAAAGAATTTCTGGGAGATATAAGCAGCGGAGACGGGTTCAGGGATGCTGCAATTCAGAGACTGGGCCAAGTGAAGTCTGATTTTCTTAAGACTGTGTTAGGAAGACAGGGCGGTAGTGGGAGGAGGCGGACGAAAAAAAGGAAGAGCGCTAACTTATCTGCGCTGTTTCTCTTCCAGCCCAATCAGTCAGGCTCTAGACGTGTAAGAGGACGCATCGGTAAGGTAAGGGCTCACGTAAGCAATAGACTACACGCAGATCACGTGATCACGTGATTTTCGATTAATTTATTTATTTTAAAATGACATTAGTCCATCATGCGTCACAAGAATGCGGTTCAGGAGGTTTTGAACTCTTTTCGGTCCTTCTGACCGCAATTGATACGTTAGAAGTACAATATGTCGAGCATTTCCCCATTAATTCCCTAACTTCAACCACGCCCATAGAATTTAAAGTACAAACTTCACGAAGCGATTTTTATTTAGATTTAGACCAAAGTCATTTAAAACTGCAGGTAAAAATTGTTAACGCTGATGGGTCCAGTGTGGCTGCCACAGATAGTTTCAACAGTTAATAATTTCCTTCACTCACTTTTTCAACAATGCGATGTTTGGAAGAAACTCAGGTGTCTGCATCAGATTCCTGTTATCATTATCGCAGTTATATCGAAAATTTATTAACGTATTCGAAGGAAATGAAAGAATCTCAATTACGTCTGGAAGGGTTGTTTAAAGACGAGGTAGGCAAATTCAATGACCTACAGATGATAAAAGTAATCGGGGTCTCGTTAATCGCTACAAATGTATAAAAGCGTAAAAGACTTGGGAATTTATTGCTCGGCAGATTGCACGCAGATTTTTTCCAACAATCACTCTACCTTTTGAATGGAGTGGATGTGCACTTAAAACTAATTCGCAGTCCAGATAAATTTTCGTTACTTTGCGGGGATAATACGAAAGCTCCTAAAGTAAATATTGTGAAAACATCCCTTTTCGTAAAAAAAGTAAAGCCGTCTCCCAATATCCTCCTCTCTCACTCCAAAGTTTTAGAAAGCTAAATTCCCATTATGTTTTAAGGAAAGTGGAAATGAAAGTGTTCACAGTTCCTACGGACACTCTTGACACTAGCATCGATTCGCCTATTGTTGGACCCATCCGAGTCTTGTGTGTACTATAGGCCTTTAAAAAAACAGCGCTTTTTCTGGTGACTATATAGAAAATCCTTATTTGTTCCACCATTACAACGTTGGACACATTGCGCTTTCCGTGGAGGGACGTCTGATACCGTCCCGTCCGCTCCAGCCAGATTTTTTCAATGATTTGTACTCTAGAGTTTACCTGTCACTGTTTACCTGTCACTGTTTACCTGTACTGGACGGGACCTGTCCGACGGTGCCCTCGACATTTCTTATGAAGCTTATAAAGGAGGTTCCATACTTCATATGTTCGATCTGACCCACGTCAATTGTCCCAGTGCACGACATCTAAGCCTTTCGAAACAAGGTACAGTGCTTCTCCAACAACAAAAAATGATTAATAGTCAAGTCACGAATGCTTTATTTCAGCATTGTTTGTGCTTGCCTATACAAAATACACAATATTTATCACCTTTAGATATGCCCTTAATTTGATTATTATTCGTTACGATTGTTTGAATAAGTCCATTAAGCAATATTTTCAATGTATATTCAATACAACAATTTGTAAGCATAATTCTTTATACGTCTTTCAATTCATATGTTAATGGGTTCTTTATGATTCTGTTTAGTTCACTATATGTCGTACAGTTTATCAAACCAATTGGTAGTTTATTAAATATATTTGCTAAATAATATGCTGAGTTTTTTTCCCATATTCATTTCTAATTTTAGGTAATATGTATTTTC
>JAHWFP010133130.1:6235-39007 GCA_023313725.1 Lithobius niger
CTATATCGGGGCTAATACCGATAGTGGAGGGTGGGACGGAAAAAACGTACCGCGTACACACATATTACAGGGTTTTTACCTGTTTTCACTTTTAACCTTTTTCGTTGCGGGAGGGTTTTGTGTCGTTTTGCGGTGTTTGCGTGCGTGAGGTGCTCCCACCACCCGACCGCCGGTACTATATACGCTTTTCGTTGGCCGGGCTCGTTCGCTCGCTTTTCGCCTCCCAACCTCGTTCCCTGCCCGACGCAGCTTTCACGATTTTGATGGTCACCAGCCCACACACGCACACACACACACACCCATACACTTTTTCCCTCCTTCCCCCTTCCCGAACCCGTCTTTTTCGACGCGTCATGCCCGTTCCCTCTCCCGGCCCAGCTTGCCTGCTCCAACGGTCAACAACCTCTCGCAGCTCCCGTTCCTCCCTCCCGCCCCAGCCGATCGCTTTTTCGCGGCCGGCGCAACCACCCACCTTGGACACTCGCTGCTCTTCGTCGAATGAAGCCCCAAACCCGTACGTCCCAGGTACTAGGATTACTTTTTGTCCCTTTTTTTTACACAACATACACAAATATCCCTCCGCATCTACTCACTCACCCACACACTCTCACATACATACTAATATTCACTCACTTCATACATACACGTTTTATTACCAATAACATCGGGAAAAAATAATAAAAAAAACAGCTGTGTTGGTTCCCTTTCGGGAGGATGTGGTGGCCCTTAAAAGGGCCGTTTTTTACACCTCTCACTGTTCCGCCATTCAGTGTAGGATTCTGCCGTCTTCGACTTCTTCACTATACCTTTCTTCCTCCCACACTTGTGCCTGTTCCTCTCGGTGCTGACGATCTCGCTCCCACCGCCGCTGACGTTCCGCCACTTCAGCGTCTAAATAACGCCGCCACAGTCACGGACCTTTCCTCCCTCTAGCTCTCTTCTTACACCAAGACAATAGAATTTATTCGTTTACGGCTACCTTTTCTTACACTGTAGCAGGTGTATCTTCTCTCCCTAACTGAATAGCACACACACCCTTGTGCTAGTGTGCGCGTGTGTGTGTGTGTGGCCCGCGTCTGAATGAGAAAAAAAAGATAAATATCCTGCCCACCCTCCTACGGCCGATCGCTTTTCTACGGCCAGTGCAACCACCAACTCTCATGATTTTAAAGGAGAATGGAACCTCTTGAAAGTGACAGCTTACCTGAAGACTTGCAAGACATAAAACTTATAAGGTGTAGTACCCATCATTCTTTAGAATTAGAATTAGAGGAGAGTTTCACTTCATTTAGCGAAATTCATAATGTGGATGAGTGTGACGAGTGGGTCGGAAATTTTAAATCTAGTCAAACCAGTTTTCTTTTACAAACACCCCCCACTAGGGATAACTCTCAAAATAATGAACTTCGACAGTTAAAAACCCCTGAAACAGCCCACCAGTTAAATACACCAGAACCTACCTATGTAGCCCAAACTAGCCCCGTTACACCTGTTAGTAATGTTAAAACGGTGAATTATCATAATGTTAGCCTGACAGTAAACAACGCTTCATATGCTAATCTCCCCCGTTTTGTTTCAATTTTTTTTAAATCACCGACGTGCACTCTTCAGAGGGGTTTTGGGAAAAAAACCTAAAGGTAAGACTTTGAATTTAGATGGTAAATATGAACGGAAAGACAAGGGAAAAGGGAAAAGAAGCCAAAAACCTCTCCCCCCCCCCCCCCCACCCCTACCCTCTGATAACTCTGACAAAGATTTTCAAATTCCGAAGAAAAGGCAAGTTCTTCAACATCACACTTTATTTACACCTGTCAGAGGGTCTGACACGTTAGATAATCATGATGACGATTTCAGGCCTGTCAAAAGAAAGATTCGTAGGGCTCTCATTTTACCTGCACGAACGCCAGCTAATGATGATGATGATTTCTGTCCTGCTAGGAAAAAAGCCCACCTCAAACCTCTTTCACCCACCTCATCACTAGATGATCTTCAAACACCTAAAAAGAAAAGCGCTCCCCCTTCAACACGTTCCGGCGAGAGGGAAATAAGAAGAAGAACTCCTTTATCAGTAAGACCACCACCACCAAGACGCACTACATTCACGATAGAACAGCCACAGGGCACTACCCTGAAAGAAGATAGTGAAAGGGGAAAAAGAGGAATGAGGAAAACGTCTTTACTGAGAAGACCACCACCCTCACCACCACCAACAACAACAACAACAAATGTTAGAACGTCTACATCAACAGGAAGATCCGCAAAAGAGCAACAAGAAGGAAAGAGAAAGAAAGGGGCTTCTCCAAAAGTTACTAGCGAGAGAGAAATAAGAAAAACACCTGTAACCGCAGGACCACCACCTCCACCAACATCATCTGTAAGAACGTTTTCCTCACTACCAGCGAGAGAGGAAAAAAAAGGAAAATGCCTTTAATCGTAGGACCGACACCTTCAATCTCAAGAGTGTCACCCTCTCCTCCCCCTGTAATCGAATACAGTACTGAGGAGGACGATCAAGCCCCTAATTTGGCTACGCATCCGCGTTTACAGTCAGGTTCCAGCTCACCTCACGCACATTTAGGGCGTAATGTTGAAAGGTATGTTACTGTTGATTCAATAGAATCCCGTCATATCACACGTTTTAATAGTGAAGGTACAGACGTTAATTTACGTTCCCTCCTTATACCTGCCGAACGTTTAGCTGATCGCAATTTGACATTGTCAGACTGTGGAAGGAGTATTTGACCTTCTTATCCGTAATGTACTCAGTGAAGCGAGGCCTACAGATTATGTAGGTATAGTTTTAAAACATCCAGACCTTGAAAAATGTATTTATGTGAAATTCGGGCAGTGGTCTAATTTTCACACAGGATTGCTCCTCCACGAAATTGAGAAAGTTATGCAGAGTAACAAAACTGTTAATTTTACTGGTGGATTCAAATTGAGGATAACACGTGTAAGGCTACCTACAGGAGGTATTAAATGTGGCGGGCGCATAAACATGTGGAAGCATTTTATGAAATTACAGAATGTTGTAACCTTCCCCCAATATTGGAAAGAATAGGTGTCTACCGCTAGCTATAGTTCTAGCACAGTCTTACAATAAAATGCTCAAGGACGTACCTTTTGGAAGGAGAAACTGTAAAATCAAGAACATTAAAAAAAGAATTACGGATCTCTATACAGCTGCCGGTGTACGCGAGGGAAATGTGTGTGGAGTTGTAGAAATCCAGAAATTCCAGCAAGTGTTAAATAACATACAGCTCTGTGTGTTCACGTATGAATTTGGTGTGTTGAATGCGTTTTTTGTAGGCCCTCCTCGTGACATATCTGCAAACATAATTTTGCACAACAACCACTACATGTTCTGTAAAAGAATTCAGGCTGTCCTAGGTATGACGTATTGGTGTCAAAACTGTCGGAAAGCATATGTAAAAATCAGTGTATGGCCTGCAAGATGAAAGATGTGTTTTGCCTTCAGACCCTCTACCCAATCCAGTGCGACAGCTGTTTCAGATATTTTAGGGGGCAGAAATGTTTCAATAACCATTTAATTAAGGATCCTGCTTCTAAAAAATCGACATGCCAGCTCTTTAAAAAATGTGTTGAATGTTTCAAAGAATACAAGTCTGACAGACTGGATCACCATTGCGGAAAAATTAAATGCGACGTTTGTAAACAGTGGGCAGATATGAATGACCATGACTGTTACATACCTAAACACACTGAGGACCAGCAACGTAACATCACCCGTGTTTGGGGGTTTTTCGATTCGGAAACGGCACCTGTTAAAAATGGTGTGTTGATTCTAGAGGGAACCAGATGTATCAACTCGTTATTAATTGTATAGTGTACACACAGTGTTGTCAATTCTGTAAAGATGACCTCAGATTGGAAACTGACTGTGTTTTCTGTGGTGTACGGATGAAGGAATTTGTAGGTTGGAATGCTAGGAATGAATTTGGCGACTACATTTTCACGAAATTTCGGGGTGATAAAAAAGTCTGTTACACCTGTTTAGCATTCAATAATTCAAGTTTTGACGCCCAATTTTTATTGACCTATTTATTGGAGAAAAAGGTGTGCCCCGAAGTACTTATGAATGGACAGAAAGTGATTTCCATGACTTCGGACCGTGTACGGTTTATAGATTTTATGCTTTTTTTTAAATCTTCACTAAAAAGTGTCGGGAAATCGTTTGGGATTGCTGAAACTAAAGACTGGTTCCCCCATTTATTCAGTAGTGAGGAAAATTTCTCGTATGTAGGAGCTTACCCGACCAAGGAAATGTATGATACTGAACGTTTTTCGCAAAAAGAGTTGGAAGAATTCAATGTATGGCATGATGAACTTATGAAGAAAAAGGAAATTTTTAACTACAAAGAAGAGCTGGTAAAATATTGTAGATTAGATACCTTATTTTACATAAATCATCTATGAAATTTAGGGAAATGTTCTTGCATATATTTAAAGGATCGGAACCTTTTTTATGTTGCACGCTGGCTGAAGCTGTAATGAAGGCTTACAGAGCACACTACTTTGAAGAGAACACTTTAGGGCACATACCTTTTTCATATGCAGGCCCTAAACGAAAATACTCATTGTAGGACTTCAATGGTTGTACTGGGTCCAAAAAGAAGAAGGAATTGAGATACAGAAAGCAGACTCTCCAGGGGAAGAGGCTAGAGTGATGAACAGATATGTTGATGGATTTAGTTCAAATACCGTCAAATCAGTTTTTTTCATGGACGGTTGTATTTTTCACGGCTGCCCCTCCTGCTTCCCCACTAGTAGGCATGAAAAAGCACTGTATTCGCACCTTTCATTAGATGAGCTCTACGAGCGTGATTTATTCATTAGAAATGAATACATTAAGAACGGGTACCGTGTCGTCGTCATGCGGGAATGCGAGTTTACACGACTGTTAAAAAGAAATCCAGAAGCCAGAGCATTTGTAGATAGCTTAGACTTGCAAGACCCCCTAAGGCCCGAGTACAGCTATTTCGGGGGACCGGTTGAAGTAATTTTTGCCTGGCCTGAAGAGGATCAAGAATATATGCTCAGTTACCATGATTTTGTCAGCCTGTACGGTTTCGTAACGTTCAAGTACATCTACCCTAAAGGTTTACCAGCAATAATAAAGAAAGTGGCAGGACACTCGATTGAGGGTTATTTCGGCCTAGTTAGATGTCAGATATTACCACCTAGAGACCTCCATTTACCTGTCTTACCGGCGAGGATAAATAAACGTCTTTTCTTCACTTTATGTTACACATGCGCACTAGAAGAAAATAAAGAAGAAGAATCTGTGCATCCAGATTTAAAACGGTCATTGGAAAACGTTTGGACGACCCCTGAGCTCAATTTAGCTATTCAATACGGTTACAAGATATTGGAAATACATGAGATATGGACCTTTAATTACGATGCAAATTTCCACCCCTTCAGAAAATACATTAAAGACGTTTTAAAAGTGAAGGTCGAGTCTGAAGATTTTTCCGCTGGTTGTAACACTATAGAGGACAAAATGGCGTACATTTCTAACTTCGAAGCAGTACAGGATATAAAGCTCGATATTGACAAGATTGGGGCTAATCCGGGATTACGTGAAGTGGCTAAAAAATGCCTTAATTCCCTGTACGGGAAACTAGCTCAACATTCCAGGGTCTTAAATACCAAATTTGTCGATACTGCTCAAGAGCTTTTTTCCCTACTCACGGATTTGACTAAAGAAATACACCATATAAACTTCGAGCAAGACATGAAATCGCACGTGTCCAATACAAGGATAATGCACGCTTCACGAAGCCTAAAAAGCATAACAATGTCATAATTGCTTCATTTGTTAACAGTTATGCTAGAATAGAATTGTACAAAGCTATGGCCTCCTTCCCACCAGGCACTATACAATATTATGACACGGACTCATTGATTACGAGAACAATGAAGGGCGACCCTCTACCTATAAGTGTAGGGGGCCATCTAGGCTGCTTAACAGACGAAATATTGAAAATGTTAGGACCTACAGCTTACATTGAAAAATTCATGGCTGGTGGAACGAAGCAATACTGTATAATAGTGAGATTTACAGATCAGCCTGAACGTGTTGAGCACATTATTAAGATCAGGAGTTTTAATTTGGACAGAAAAGCCTTAGAAGTACTTAATCCAGGAATTATGGAAACAATGATCTTGGGCCGTCAGGTAGACAACTGTGACAATAACAAATCCACGACAAATCATCAGGAAGCGGAACCATGTATTAAACGCTTACAGGGAGAAGAATTATAGAATTGTATACAATAAGCGGATTATTCTTGATGATTTTTCCACCATACCTTACGGTCACAAAAAAACGTGAAAAAAAGAAAACACACCATACGAGCGCTCCCCCGCCCACCCACCCGACACCGTAGCGGTCTTACACCTCTTTCTTGCGAACCTTCTTTCATCACGACCCGCACATGCTGCAACATGTCTCGTGCGACCTAGGAGGTTCTCCCTGACTGCCTTACCGTCTTTATACCTTCCCTCCTGACAATTCACTACTCACCTCCCAACATCCTTTTCTTTTTTTACTTGTAATTACCAAGTTCTCTGATTTTTTCGACAAGTAGGAGATGGGAACAGATATTTCTTTTTTCATAGTTTATATATCTTACCTTTAAGCTATAGTACCGACACTTTAGCCTTGAAGAAGAAGCTTGTAGGGGGAAAAAACGGTCCACATTACTAAGAGAGCAACAGCGGGAGCGATTCGTTCATGCCAGGTGTGGAAAACTGTGTAATATTAAACAGTCTCCATATTAATATTATTAATAGTTTTATTTTACCTGAACACCCAGAAGTGAGGCAAAAACTACTGCACCCAGAACATTTTTTTAACTGTAAATTAGGAAAAAGTGTAAATAAAGAAAAAGTGTAAATGATGTAAAACCTGTACAACGTCAGGGTACATAAAATTCTCCCCAAAAAATTTACCTACAGATTGTTTAAATTTCCACAGCCTTTTTTACTATGTAACATTTTTTAATGGATTTTTCGACAGTTTTCTGAATTTTCTCACGAGACTCATTCTAACGTTCAGACATATTCTACACCTGATACAGCATTACCTATAATACATGAAAAAAACTCCTGACAGTTCAAATTACGGTTCAAGTTTTCGTATCCTTTTTTTAAAAAAGAGGAAACATTTAAACTGAGAGAGAGAGAGAGAGAGAGAGAGAATTGAAACGTGGTAATAGTTATTCAGCTACGATAAGTGATGTAACATCTACACGATTTCAAGAATCTTAAAAACGAAACAACATTGTAACAAACAAACATTGTTGAAACCTCTAAAAATAGAATGAAAATCGGTGAAGAACTTTTTTTAAAATTATTCTTTCCCACCTGTTTTTCATACTCTTCTACACTCGCTCATGTAGGCCTAAGAAACTCTAATTCGTACATTGTTTATGAAATGACTGTTTATGTGGCAATGTTTTCGGATGAATTCCAGACTTGAAAAAGTTGACAATATCCCTTAAAGCCAAACTTGTGAAAAAAAGGGAACATTTTTCACCTGTCTGATAGCGTGAATGAGGGTGAAACAATCAAGAACTTAACATTTTTTTTCACGTGAAAAAGTGCTACACGCTCACAGTTGAAAAAAAAAAGACGATAACGTTTTTTTACCTCGTGATGCATCACAACTGTCCAATCTAACACATACATGAGGGCGTTTACGGTGCATTGTTCATGAAATGGCTGTTTATGTGGTAATGTTTTTACTTGAATCCTGGCTTGAAGAATTACCAATATTCTCTTAAAACGTCAGCATTGTGAAAAAAAAGGAACATTTTGTCACCTGTCTAATAGTCCGAATGAGAGGGAACAATCATGAACTCCACAATTTTTACAAGTGAAAAAGTGGTGCGTGCTACATTAGAAATAAAAGGACAATAACGTATTTACCTCGTACTGATACATAACAACTGTGCAAAAATTTAGGTGTAGGTGTTGTGTCGTATTGTGTTCTGTCATGTTCACGAGCAATTTCTATTGTCGAGACTCATCGGGACAATCGAGCAGGAACACTGATGAACGGTCCGTTTTCCTACGGTGAAAACTGTTTAAACATTATGTATTATACGAATCCTTCCTGTATC
This sequence comes from Lithobius niger, assembly GCA_023313725.1. Lineage (NCBI taxonomy): Eukaryota > Metazoa > Arthropoda > Chilopoda > Lithobiomorpha > Lithobiidae > Lithobius > Lithobius niger. Next base: position 14,386 of record JAHWFP010133130.1, read on the forward strand.
ATGTAAATACGTATATATACCTAATACAAAATTTTAACAGTATTTTACACTCCCTACTTCCACATTTTCTTTAAAAATTTATTGATCATGGAAGGAATAATATTTTACAATACATACATTCTTTTATATTAAGTGTATTCTTTCAAAACATTGCATCTATATTTTTAAAAGAACGTTATTTAACAATATTTTTTAAGATGTACATCAATTTTTTAAAAAACGTTTAGGGTACTCACACTTTCCGATGGCGCGACTATACCTTCCCGCTCGAGGCTTTTTTCCTAACCGTTTCCACCCTATTGATACTATTCAGACCTTTCTCTCTTGACTGTTCATAGGCTTCACGGTTATGCAAGCCTTCGGGAGCTTGATTACTCCCCATGGTAGCCTTTGCTAAGGTTGGAATGTTAAACTTTCACCAACTCTGCAGAACTAGTGTTGGAGCTTTGAACCGCATCTGTACCATATCTTTCTACAGATCATTATTTACAGGAGGAGGGATAGGAAAAATTCATGATGGTGCTATTCAGTGTTTGACAGCCAGGAAAAATAAACTGTTAGGGGTAACCCTTTTTAAATTCCCTTTCTCTCTTACAGCCTACCATTTCATCATCACTTTGGAAAAAGGTGAAAGAAAAATTTCAGGCCAACTCAACTTCTTTGTCAGGCAACGTTATTTAATAACAGGTATCAACTTTCCTTTTTCCAGGTGGTGAGTTTTTTATCCCCTAGGGTGTGAATTATTTCTCACTATTTGTATACTTTTTTAAAAAAAAAGAGGGTAAGGTGCTTTCTCACTTTGGCCCCCCCCCCCCCCGTTTTTTGTATTTTCTGTTTTAGTTTCTTTAGAGGACAGAGGCCATCATACGTATTTTTAAAACATCATTCAAACTTTTGCAACCCTGTCCCCCAACTTTCACACCCTCACAAGGAGGAAAAAGGAGAATTATTCAATTACACGAGCCCTGATCATGATACGACCGTTGGGACCGTTGGTGCTATTAATAATAACACAATTAGGATTTATTAAGGCCCTATAGTGTAAAACAGTTGTGAAGAGGGAGGGAGGGAAAGAAAGAATTTTAAAATCTAACTTCCCTACCCTGCTTTGAACGTTTCAGAGACTACGCTGACTGTTAATAATTTTCCAATTAAAATCCATTAAACATACGCCTGCACGTCCGCCTAAAAATAAGAGGAGGATTGAGCGTGTTTAACATACACCATTCAAAAGTCTAACCCTCATGCAGGCGAACAAGGCACACATTTCAGGATTACTGTAGCTGGTTCTGCGGTCCCTCATTCTTTTTATATGTGATCTGATAACCCCCACGTTTGAAGCTAACAGGATTACTTTTCAGAGGTAGGGAGTCGCCTCCTAGGGGGTGCTGTATAAGTGACTGAGCTGTACATAGTGTAGTGTGGCACAGCTGTCAAAACATTTACCCTACCTCTCTCCTATGGAATGTAGGGTGAGGTAGAAAGATGTATTGCTCTCAACCGTTCTACCCGGTAGCCCACCCGTAGTGAAAGTCCGCAAGAAGCTGGAAACATTCTACTCTCTGCACCATTCCTGAGAAATGTTTTCAAGGAGAATGTCTGCGTCACTGACGCCCGCCCAAATCGATGAAGTTGTGGCAGAGATGAGGAAAACAGAGGGTAAGGAGAAGGAACGTTATGTAAGCCAAGTTTTGAAGGGGGCCGGGAAAGGAAGAGTTAGCGCCCGTACCCCTTATTTCGAGGAAATAAGAAGAGGTCTAGGAAAAGATGGTTGGAGGTGAATAATGTCCAGTAAGGAAGAGAGACCGGAAAAAAATGGCCCTTTTAAGGGCCACTACATCCTCCCGAAAGGGAACCAACACAGCTGTTTTTTTATTATTTTTCCCCCGATGTTATGGGTAATAAAACGTGTATGTATGAAGTGAGTGAATGTTAGTATGTATGTGAGAGTGTGTGTGTCAGTGAGTAGGCGCGGAGGGATATTTGTGTATGTTGTGTAATGCTGCGAGAGGTTGTTGGCCGTTGGAGCAGGCTTGCTGGGCCAGGAGAGGGAACGGGCATGTCGCGTCGAAAAAGTCGGGTTCGGGAAGGGGGAAGGAGGGAAAAAGTGTATGGGTGTGTGTGTGTGTGTGCGTGTATGGGCTGGTGACCATCAAAAAGCGCGAAAGCTGAGCCGGGACAGGGAACGAGGGTGGGCGACGAAAAGCGACGAACGAGCCCGGCCAACGAAAAGCGTATATAGTACCGGCGGTCGGGTGATGGGAGCGCCTCACGCACGCAAACACCGCAAAACGACACAAAACCCTCCCGCAACGAAAAAGGTTAAAAGTGAAAACAGGTAAAAACCCTGTAATATGTGTGTACGCGGTACGTTTTTTCCGTCCCACCCTCCACTATCGGTATTAGCCCCGATATAGGTTGGGTGGGGTGGTAGGAAGTGTTACGGAAGGCATGCAGGTCGTCAAAAAGCTCCTCAAAAACCCCATCCTACGGTGAAAGGGTTAAAAGCCAACCCGAAAACCACACTTTGAGGTAAAGGGTTAAAAAAAAGGGGTAAAAAAGGGGTAAAACCGAAAAACGACCGTTACTCATGAACCAATTAAGATAATTAAACCAATTAAAGACCTACATGCCTCCCATAACACCCCACCCCCCCATAACCGGGCTAACACCCATAGGGGGGGGGGGGGCAGAAAAAACGTGCGGAATCAGCCCACCACTACTAATGTTTTTTGTTCAGTTAATTTGTTGGCTTTCTGCGCTTCCTTTTTATTGTAATTGCTACAGTCTGGTATATCATGTGTACACTTCTACCGTTTTTTGTTTCGAAAAAACGAAACATTAGAAATGCATATTTATGTTCAGGTTCCGCCCAAGGTTTGTCCCATGGTTATTATTAGATGGCAATATACTAGCGTGTGTCATGATTTAGTATGTTCACTACAGTATCATCTCGATGAGTAGTTGATTCTGGATTGTTGCAGTACCATGGCAAACAATCGCGAAAACAATTCAACTGGCTTCCCGAAGCCGCATTGAAGAAGTCACTCAGTCATGTCGGCCACCCAATTTTGAGGCCTCAAAAATTAAGACTTGGCACCCTACGGTTTAAAACTTGAAGATTTAAGGAAAAATCAAGACCATTTATTTTGATTCTCCACAACGAGCTAGCTAACTCAAACAACGACAATGTTCTTTCCCGGCACCCAACCATTATTGCATCTTGTTCGAGCGAGCTATAATCCGATATTATGCACCTCGCCTATTGTTACCCCATTGTTAGATGTTGCAGCATTGTAACATTTTTGACATGTTAGCCCCTCCGCCGCCGCTTCCTCCTCCTCCTGTCCAATTTTCTGAAAAACTTGTGCGCAAACGAACTCCAATATACACGGCCTGCTGGCAGTATAAATAATTGTCGAGTAACCTAGGCCAGATAATAGATAAGTATGAAGTATGGACGGTACATTTATCCCAGAATGTTGCTTTTATTTACGCATGGCTCCCTGCATTTATTCTGCTGTGCAAGAATAAGGAGCCATGCGTAAATTGTAAGTAAATTTGGCAACATGTTCACTTGTTCGTGTTGTTGTTCTGCCACCATTGCAGAAAAAACTACAGCACCTACCTAAAATCTGAAACATGATCTAAGCCAGAAATTTCGATACCCTTCATCCCCAAAGAGACCACTTTTTCAATTGGTCGAGCCATTCCAGAGTTACGAGATCCTGAAGGTTCAGTTTTATTGTGTTACATTGTTTTAAACATTACAATTAGGGAACAACGCCAATTAGCAAACGCCATCCTCAAGGCAGAGACTGAACAATAAAGAAATGCTAGCAATGCTGGTGAGCCAACAATAATCACCCGCACTTTGAGGAAACGTGAAGAGGAAACATTATCGTATACGGCGTGTATGTATATAATCGAAATTCTCTCTCCAGCAAAACTAAAACTATTAATTTCTCCGTTCCTATTCAATATATTTCGACCAAACTTGGCCAGATAGTAGATATATATGGAAGGTATATTTATACCAACTTTTATGTAATTCCGTGCAAGAGTAAAAGTAGGGAGCCACACGTAAATTTGAAAACTGTTCACTTGTTGTTGTTGTTCTTGTGTGGCATGGTTTCAGAAAAAAACTACAGCACCTACCTAAAATGATCTAAGCCAGAAATTTACTTGGGCTTCATCCTCACAGAGACCACTTTTTCAATTGGTCAAGTCATTCAGGAGTTACAGAAAGGATGGAAGGATTACTTTATTTGGCGCCCCGGTCCGTAGCCATGAGCCCACGCTAAAAGGGACCCTGAACGATCAATTGAATTGTTTTACATTGTTTTAACCATCAAAGGGTTTCAAAGGGTTTATCGAGCATTAACCACTCATGGTCATCTGCCCGAAGCCCTAAGGCCCTATGTTTTAACCGTAGTAATTAGGGAACAATGCCACTCAACAAACTCCAGATACAATCTTCGTGCACGTGTTATATCTTGCTAAAAAAAGTTGATTGTTGATGGGTAAAATGATAGAATGATGATGATTTATTGTGTAGCGGGCGTACGACCGAGGGTCAATGCCCCAGAAAATAAATTGAATTGAATGATAGAATCCATGCTTCAGCTAAACGAACATAGTTTTAAACCAAACTACACAGTGTGCGGCGTATCTTGAGAGTCTTGCACTTATTTTGTGATCGGCTACGTCTTCTTGGAGGGGGCGGCTTTAACCGGCGGCCGCCATTGTTTTTTGTAACTATTTTGGATATCAACAAGGCACTCTGCGACCAAACACGAACAATCGATTATTTGTGTTCATTCTGGGGCAAACTCGAGATGGGCCGCGGATACTATATAAGCTACTTTGGTAATTTCGATGTTTGATGATGGTATAAAAAAGGTACCCGGATTACAATCAAAAACGTCAAGCGTGCCGTAAAAAAATAGGGGAGTTATGACTGAAGTTTCACTTCACTTGTTAAAATGTACACGGATAAAAATTAATGATTATTAATTGAAATAAGCAAATGTGCAATTAAGAAAATTGCATCTGTTTAAGTATACATTTGCTTATTTCAATTAAAATATCATCAATTTTTATCCGTGTACATTTTAACAAGTAAAGTGAAACTTCAATCATAACCGTTTTTTTTAATGCGCGCTTGACGTTTTTTGTTTGTAATTCGGTTTTTAGTCGACATTACTGCATGTCATAAAAAAAAGTACTGCATGCGTAAAAGCCATTAAGTGTAAGTGATTAAAAAAATTTACGACGTTTTGTCCTTTAGGTCAGGTGTGTTAACAAATGAAAGGGTACTGCTCATTCTACAACCCAATACCTGTTTCATTCTTCAGCTGAACACGGACCATGGTCACTTCAAAAAGCTCCACATGGAACAACTTAATTTAAAAAAGGAAATATGATAAAGGGTCGTGTCAGCATGGCTTGCATTATCCTTCCCTGGTAATCTGAAGTATAGAAAAAGTGGCATGAATTCACGTTGGTTGGGAGACAAGCTTCATCGGGTGGAGTGAGAGCTGTCCATCAACAACAGTTATAGACCCGCGGGAGATTTCCAGTGGGAACCACGATATATTCCAACTTGCCCTGCTCAGTGTAGCCTTGTTGAAAATGTATCAAATTGGTTCAACATTAAAATTTAACCCCAAATCGTTGTGCTGTGCAACCTATCTTTGACCTTATAAAGTCAACATTATCATTAGAACTGCGTCGTTTGAAATTCGACTTAATCCTAACTTCTAGGATTCTTCACGGATAGAGTTACGTGAGTAGAGTTAAATCTACTCGGGGGACACCTGGGGGACATTCCCTTAAATTCTCCATTGAAGGGGCACACTTAGATTACCGAAAAAAGTTTCTTCACAGTTAGGGTCGTACCTGCTTGGAGCTTATTACCAAGGCCGCGGTTACAGCATGTTCTCTTGCTGACTTTTGGGCAGAACCTCAACGCATGCCCTCTTAAGAGGTTCCTGAAAAGACCGGAATTCATTGAATAAATCATGCGTAGATTGACCCTGTTCTTGACTTTGAGTTCTTGATGGACTTGACTTTGAGTTTTAATTCTTTTTTGTATTTAAAATTGTTAGCATACAGTGTTGGTGTTAGTGGGTACTCATGGCCCTTTCAATTACCTAACCACATTTGTGATTGAATATAATTATTATTAAACTATCTGAAACATTTGTAAACTATTTTCATCAGACGTGAAGGTGGAAGATTGCAGAATTTGTGAACAAAATTGAGTGAAGAGGACAGAGTGACAATAATGAAGACAGACACAGCCTGAAAGTTTAACATATGGACAGCAAGATTAGCTTGGTTGCCATACTTTATGTACTGTATCTGGAGAGGTTACATAGAATGCCACCAAGACGTGGCGCATAATTATTAAGGATATGGCTAAGGGGAAGGTGCACTGTCACATACACTACCCTCACCTACAAGAAATACCGGAGTAGTGACTCAACAGAAGTAAACATCACCTGTACATATTTGATACTGTGGCAAAACCGATATCTGTAATTTTCTTACTTATCAATTCATTAGAACTCCAATTCTAACAAGTCAATCCAATTCTAATTATCAGTCAATTGTCAATTTACACAATAAACTTACTCCAATTGGTATGACCTACTTCCTACTACACCCGCACACTAAAGAGCAAAATGTTGGAAAACGCTTTTTTTCTTCAAAATTCTGAAGGATTTTTTCCTCAAAATTCCCTTCTAAATTCATCAAAACCACACGAAACAACAATTCCCAATTCGGCACATAGTTAAAACAATATTTGGCTGCCTAAGGATAGCAAAACAAGCTTAAAGTGGCTTTTTAATTATTAGTGTTGACTTTCTCATTACTGCCAACGGAGACGGCGGGGTGAAGTGGGGGAGCTACTGTCGATGATAGAACCAATAGTGGGGATGGAGAGGAGGCTTTCAGAGAATAACCTTTAACCACAGGTGGTGAAAAATGGGTTGGAGTAACGAGAGGTGGGTGGGCTTCATCAGCCACAGGGAAGTCCACTGGGGTAGGTGGCCATCCATGTATGGAGGGCATTGGTGTCAACTCAGTTGGCATCAAATCTAACTCAGGCTAATAGAACGGTGTGAAGATTTTCTACATGACACGTCACCTTCTTGCGTGGTGGGCAACGGATTCCAGTCCCACTGCACAATATAATCACGTATATTGAAATAAACACGGATCTTCCTCACGTGATGGACTGTCAGTGTATGCTCACTCATTATCGGCATTTTTATTCATCGCTTATTTTCGCATTTGGAGGTGTGATTTTCTCCACATTTTTCCCGCTGTCAGTAATACACGGTAATCGTAATCACTGGTTTTAAAGCCAACGTCAACTCACCCCATGTCTATTATCAGTTACGTAATCATTGTCCCCGAGTTCGAAGGTACGTTTACACTTAGCTGCAGTTGATTTCCTGAATTTGCGATGTTACTTCTTCGGTAGAGGGGAACATTAATGACAATTTCATTCACGCTGCTCTTTTCAGGAGCCTTCGACATACTAATTTGTGTGGTATTGTGCGGCATTAATCTCACTTGCGTGAGGAAAGTTACTAACGCTAAATCAATATTTAATCCTTGGGATAAACTTGTACGAGTACTGCATTTCAGGGAACAGACTGTGTTTTTGGCAGCACATTTTTCTGGGCTCATATGGAACTAACGTCACACAACGTATTCCGCATTCCTATACAAGCCTTTCAAATTTGGCACTCATCAGCTGCGGGCCGTTATCGCTCACAATGGTCTTATAGTACCCGTAAATAGAAAATAAATCACGGAGGATTTTGATAACAGCAGCACTGCAGGCCGTGCTATTCATAATATATGGTAACAGGAATTTCAATGACCAGAAATATTTCGCCATTGAAGAGCCTGCAAAAAGCAAGATGAATTCTCAACCAGACAGTCGCAGGGTGCTCCCAAACATATGTTTTTCTTGATATGCCAGTATCTCTATGAATTTGGCATGGTCACACAGTTTTTAACAAGACGCTCGAGCCTCGAGACGCCCGACACCTACTTTTAACAAGACGCATCACCAGACCACCAGACACGAGAACGAGCAAGTGCTGTAATACAGACTATGCCACAATGACCGATATGCAATTCTTCCAGCACTAGCAGTTTCAACTTACCAGACACAATTAATCGATGGCCCCAAAATATAACCTTAACATCGATGGATAATTCTTGCCATCCGACAAAAAATGGCTTCAAATTATCACTTTCAATTTTATCGGCCAACCGCTGTTTCCTTCTAGAGTATGCTTTTCAAGCTGGTCTGCCAGAATTGGAAGTATTGCTATCGTTTCCAAATTCATTACAGCACACATTTTTTCTCCAAATAAATATTGGCTGATCAAATTGGGTATAGCCAAGTTTCCCCGTTCGGCATGGTGTATAACAAACACACTCCTACCTCTACAGGAGATGCATCACACACAAGTTTGATTGACAGTTTAGGGTCGTAATGCACAAGCACATTTTAATTCATGCACACACAACATTTTTTTACTCCAGTGCCAAGCATTTTTAGGAGACAGGAGTTTATTAAGAGGAGCCAGTATGGTTGACAGATGGACGACGAATTTGCCATAGTGGTTCATAAAACCAAGATAGGACTTTAACTCAGTTACATTTGTAGGCTTGGGAGCTCGCTTGATAGCACCCAAAACATTTGGCTGGTTTGAAACACCATTCAAACAGCAAATAGAATTTAGCAGAAGTATGTGCTTAGAGACATCCCTAGGGCTGCACCCTTTTTCGAAGCCATACTTGATGCTGGAAAAGACCAGGAGCATGACTAAACTGTTATTAGCGTGCGATGCATTGCAGAAAGCGGCATCAAACACCAAAACCCAACTGGAATCCCAGATAGTTTATCTTTGTTTTGTTAAGCTTACATTTACTCTTTTTGAGTTTGATGCCGCTTTCTATAATGCATCACACACTAACAAGAGTTTAGTCATGCTCCTGACCTTTCCAGCATCCAGTATGGCTTCAAAAATGGGTGTTGCCCTAAGGATGTCTCTGAGCAAATACTCCATATGCTTTTGGAAAATGCCAGGCATGCTCGCAAGACCAAGTGAAAGCTTTTGGTATTGGAATATGCCCTTACACGTATAAATGGTTAAAGGGGCTTTAGCTTCTTCTGCTAAATTCTATTTACTGGAATACGTCACTCAAATCAATAATTGCGAAGGTATCGCCGCCAACAAGAATACTAACAAGTCTTCCGCTCTTGGTGCACGCTGCGGATTTACCGTATCTAAATAGCCCTCGATGATACGAACATCACCATTTGCTTTAAACACAAGTACATCGGGTGTAGCCTTGGCAAAACTGTCTACAATTTATAAAACACCCTGCCGTTCTAGTAGGTCTATTTCGGCCTCAACTTTCTCCCCCCACCCCATGGCAAGCAGTACAGGCCGGGCCTTACAGTACTTGGGTACAGCGCCTTGTTTGAGCTTCATATTGAACTTGAAATCCTTAAAGATGCCTAAACCTGGAGAAAAAAGTTTAGGAAAGCTTTTAAACAGGCTCGTCAGAAACAAAGTTAACTTAGTTAAATTTTCTAAAGCTTCCAATTCACTAATGGTAACAGCAGAATTAAATTGATTTAGGTCTAAATCAAGCCTCTGAATCCAACTATATCCAAATAATGCAGCCTGTTCGCAAGGACTTACAGCTGCAAGGACCAATAGACATTGCATTTTACCACCATAAGCAACATTTAGTTCACTGTTTTACCACTGGACTAACCCAAGATTTAAGAACAATCTTAGTTGAAGTTAGATTGACATCAATTAAGTACTTATGGTATCAACTAGCCGGCAAAAGCCGCCAAGGTTAATGTTATTAGCCAAGTTAGAACATTGCAATCGTCAAGTTTTTATTTCACGTCCAAAGTATTATTCGGTGCGATTAACTTGGCTAATAGGATTAACCATGATTGCCTTTCCCTGGTTGAATGATATCAATACTTTCAAAGCCGACCCTTTTTGGTGACTTATCGGCTTCTGTTAGATCAGTTTTAGTTTGATATCACAACTTTCATAGGACTGTGACTGCACAATAGGTCACACAGCTAACAAATCAGCTCTCCCCCCCCCCCCCCCAGATGGTCCAACTGAGGTTAATGTTAATTCCGCAATGAAGCTTTAAGAAATTTATCCAGTTGTTCAGAAAGCAATATCGTGCTTCAGATGTCGCATTTACTGTCTACACACAAAGGGCATTCCAAATTGGGATGACTCGGACCGAGAAAAAATTCGACGACTTTCAAGACGCCAAAGAGGGACAACGAGTTTCCATTTATAACCCCGAGTGCGATTTGGGTAAGGTGCGTAGTCAAAGAATGGCAAATCAACAGAGATAAGCCCATAGAGAATCTTAAATGTTTTACCTTTTGAGGTTTAAAAGACGTGGAACCCACATTGGCTCCCGCTTTGCCCAGAGTGACAGACCCGGCTTGTCCCCACAGGCTGAGCACTTAGGCTTCCTAAACCTGCAAACGGCCTTGAAGTGGGACGAATTTCCTCAGTAGATCTATGCTAAATCTGTAGGATTTTGCTTTACTTTAGTTGACGTTTTGATTACGTTGCATAATGTTTGTGACCCCTGAAACTGAGATAGATTCTCATTCATAGCATCCTCCTAACTGTGTTACAATATGGTATGTCCTTCCTGCAATCGGCACCTTTTATCTTACTTACCTGCATACAATTAACTCTTAAATTATGCAAATTTACGTTACTTCCGGTCGCTTCTTCCCTCTGCTCCACGTGCTTCATCTCCATTGTCTCTTCTGCCGCCGGCACGAGTAGTCATGTTCTGCCCTGCTGAAACTGGTTTAATTAATTTTTTTTTAAGAACTATCGACAACATGGTTGGTCGTGTTGATGTTTTTCTTCCTTGTTGGTGGAACACTTGTTGGTATCAACGATGCCTAGGGACAGCGACAATACAGAAGTCTCTAAAGATGGTGCGTGTGGATTATCGAGACGGAATGGATAAGGAGAAAAAGCCTAAATCATGTGAGGTTGACGTCGGGCACCGCGAGATGAAGTCGACTATACAATATGGCGGTGATGTTCGGCCTTCAGTGCTGACTGGCCAGGTAAAGACAGTTATCTGGGAAGGAAGTCTGGCTGATTCACTTGCCGCATTGCCAAAATTAATTGACGAGGAGGGCAATTCGCAATGTGATGACTGCGAGCAGGCATCGCGTTAATTATCAGAGACCTGGTAGGGAAGCGATTTGTCGGAGCGTCGTTTGCAAAGTGATGGGCCAGTCCACTCCACAGGCTGGAGGGAAGCGGCCGACGCATTAATTGATGATAGCATACAATGATTATGACGCAAATTACCGTTGGCCTAGTCGTGAAAATACGTGGTTAGAATCGGGCACGAGATAGGACGATCCTGAAGATTTCCGTGCCGAGAAACGGGCGAGTGAGGCCTGGTAATATGGATAAGGTCAAAATGTTGCAAAGGGGACTGGATACTGCTGCCGAGTCGTACCCATTTTTCCCGGAGGCAGTTGTGGAGAAGCGCCCAGTTTGGGAATTGGGTGCTCATGTACTGGAATTGTGGGACAAGCATAAAGCATTACAAATTTCGGCAGTGGAAAAACACTATTTGCGATAGATACATGGTGAATGAAACGTTGCAAAAGGATTTTGTGACACCGAAGACGCCAATTCTGCCAAGTGGAAGAGATAAGAGTTCGACCATCAAGTTTGTGGATGCTACTTTTGCTGCTGTCCAGGCAGATTTTTTTGGAGTGTTGCCACCGATATTATATGCACTGCAATTTTGCTCGATTAATCCGGTAGATTATGTAAGTTCGTGGCAGAGCCAGCTGTCTCAGGTCTTAGTAGATGGCACTACCTTCCAACTCAAGGCGTTGCTGTTCATGAACAGGACGCGTTGAGATCACCTGAAGTTAAGCTTTACGGAAGAAGTTCGGCCGGAGTTGCTTGCACAGAAACCATCGTTGATGGAATTATTTAGTGCCCCTTTTCAAAAATTGTTGAAACAAGCGCAGCAGGAATTCGCGGTGATGAGGCAAGCATCGGTTACATCATGCCGCAGTGTGTTGCCACTGCGGGGATTTCTCACACGCCGGGGCCAGTGGCGGCGGCTCAGGGGTAGAGGTGGTGACTGGTGAAGGCACAGTTGTGGGTGGGACCATCACTACTAGGACAGTGGACAGGGGCCGCTTTAGTTCGTTTTCTTCTGTTGTGGACGTTACTGGTGCAGGGGTGTACGCACGGGGCTCCCAGGGGGGCCTCCAAGTGACATTGTAACTAGTTCTAGTGGTATGGCGGACACCTGGGATGGTGTTTGTGAACTTTCGACTGTTGCGAAGGGGATTGTGTTAGCTATGTGGCAGCATCAACGCGCCGTTTGTACAATGCCAAGTGGAAGAGTGGAGTGACTGGTGTGCAACTCGGGGCCTAGATCCTGTGTCGGCACCGGTAGAAGGGTGCCCGAATTTTTTGGCGGATCTTTTGTGGGGTTACTGTTCTGTAGTGTGTTGGGGTATTTGGCGGCTGTTTCTAGGTGGCATACAAGTTGTGATGATGCGACACTGTTGCAACAACTGCTAGTGTGAAGTAAAGGGGCTGTTTAGGAAGAGGCCCCCGAGGTCCTGCTAAATCGTGATCTGGGATCTGGCTGTTGTGGCACGATATTTGAGCACGTTGAGTCCCATGCGGGGTTTGACCTTGAAGGTTCTAACTTTGAAGACGGTTATCCTGTTGGCCGTGGCGGCTGGCAGTAGGGCTGGTGAGCTGTCCCATTTGTCCTTGAAATGGTGTAGCGTCCAGGACGGGGAGGCCGTTTGCGTAGTGCAGCAGCACAAGACGGCGCAAAATGGTGTGCTCTTCATCTTCCTAAGGCTGCTTTGGCATCTGGAGAAATTCCTGGACGTGGTGCGTTGTTTCCAGGCTTACATCTGCCTCACGAGCCCGCTGCGAGATCATCCCCTGCACACCCCGTGAGCTGGCCCCGATGAACTGTTCCTGTCCTATGTGCACCCGCTCTGCCCTGTCAGCTCACAAACGGTGAGCACTTTTGAGCACACTCCGTGCAATTAGCAGTGACCTTGGCAGGGGCGGGATGTGGGGCATCGCCCGGACAGATCATATCATTAGCAAATTGGTCTTTGCCATCGGTATTGACTACAAGGAGGTGATACCTGGACTGGCCGGGAGGATTCTGCAAGCCATGTAGGCACAGGGCATGCTCTGATTTGAGGTAAGAGGCTGGCACCGGTGGTTTGAGACACAATGAGAAATGATGATTCTACCTGAGAACTAGTTCTCGCAGGAGAATCACAGTTCTCTGAGTAGAATCCGACGATACTGTGGTACTTTCAGGCCGCCTTCCCCCCCCCCCTGCCTCCCTGGCGCGGATGGTTTCCAACACATCAGGAGATGCAAAAGACAGCGGAGATGAAGCAGTGGGGGAGATGGAGGAAGCGACCGGAAGTGACGTAAATTTGCATAAATTAAGAGTTAATTGTATACAGGCAGCCTAAGTAAGATAACAGGTGCCGATTGCAAGAGGGACATTCCATATTGTAGCACAGTATCGTCTGTTTCTACTCAGATCACTGTGATTCTCCTGCGAGAACTAGTTCTCTGGTAGAATCATCATTTTTTCTCCGTAAGTTCCTGGGCAAGAGCAAAGGATATCAAATGTTACTTTCGATGGATCTTTGGCTAGTAACTGTTTTAAAATGTCCGGGTCACGTAAGCCAGCAATAAATCAGTCCCGGAGCATAGTTTCCAGCCTAGTCCCATCGACATCACTGAAATTACAGTGGAAAGAAATCCACTTTAAATCTGTAATAAAGTCAGAAATTGACTCACTGGCCAGTTGCTCACACCTTTGGAATCTTATGCGTTCGCAGAGGACGTTTGGTGAATAAATTATTTAATTCGCCAAGCATTTTAGTTTTTGGAGCATTGGACACACTGAGGCTACATAGCAGCCCATATGTTTTAGCCCCAACGCTTGTTAAAAGAAGTGCAACTTGTTTGTCAGCCACAACTTCTTATGCACTAAAGTTCAACTCGATATGTTCGAAATAGGCCGGCCAAGATTCTAACTTATGGTCGAACTCCTCTACTTTTTTTGTGTGATCTAAACTTCAATTTAAATCTAAATCGTCCTCGTCACTACACACTGATAAGCTTGACACATCAAGCAACAAAGGAGTTTGGACTTTTCTACGAATTCCACATTTTGTTTTTGCCTTTGTTGCGCCCAGCAACACGAAAAAGACTAGAACAAAATACTAGTTTTAATTTGGTAATAGGAAAACCCACATTTAAACGGCTTCACTTCAAAAAAATAACAACTCGGCTACGCTCTGAATTCGAAGAAAATTAATTAAATTAATTAATTTAGCACTTTTCTTGCTCCTTGTAATATCACAATTTTAAACTGCGAAAATACACAAAATTTGAAGAGAATTAGTCTAGTTTTTACGTAACCAGCTGGATCACTTTGATTACTCGTGCAAAAGATAATCGATAAGTAGATTACAGCTTTACACTTTTTCCACCCGGTTTCCCGTCGCGGCAACGTCTACAATCTACGTTTTTTTTATTTATCAATTGGGAAACACTGTCGCAGTTTTGTACGGAGTTTTGCATGGTAATAAATTTTGTGCTATTATTTGAGCTCAATCTAGAGACACGCTAGTGTGTCACGCCAAGTTAGGCAACAATCATCACAACAAACACCACATCAATTCAATTATCGAGGTTGTAAACCATTGTGGCGTGACGCCATAGCGTCAGTGTCTTATATCTTGCAGCAGAGTTGAGCATGTTTCAGGTACTTGGATAAAAATAATAATGCGGTACAAACGCTTAAATTTTGTTGAAATCAAGAGCAATGACCCACTTGACAAAAATTAACTCGTGCAGGAAAGCCAGCTAAGCTGCTTTCAATGCAAAAATCTGACTCTCAATAACGTTGTAAATGTGTAACTAGCTACTAGCTAGCTAGCTAACTAATTCTAGACCGCTAATCCCATGTTAATTTCCATAGGGTGATTATTCATCGATACCGAGATAACGGGAAGGCTTCCAGCTATGAAATTGGACGAATGGCTGCAGTACGATACGAACTGCGTACCTTTTATGGTTTGGAGCCTAGGGGTGTAACGGAGATGGCGTGGTATGGCGCGTAAGTACGAAAATATTGTGATAACCATTGTTAGTATTGTCGGCATCGTCCCTCATTGGACGGCCAAAGTTCGGACAATGACAACGTGTACACTGACGTGGGTGCCTAGACACAAACAAGTGTATCACGATAAATTTAAACAACGCTGCCAAAGTAATTGTATTCACGTCCAATTCACACAATTCGCCCTTCAAAGGAGTGATATCAACACACCAAAACTAACGAAATAAAACAAATTACAACAAAATTAAAACCAAACCTAAATCTTATAAAGAGATGACTAAGTTGAGAATGGTTCGGCCTCTAGGCAAAAGGTAGTATTAAAGTGTTGAAAACCAATTTCTTGTTGACGTGCCACTTTATTACATATCTGCACGGGTAGAGTTGAGTCCAATACACAATTTTTAAAAAAGGACTGATGTCATATCAAAAACCAAAACTGGTAAAAGGGGTCGCTAAGTTCCGAATGGTTCGGCCCTTCAAAGGAGTGATATCAACAAACCAAAACATTCGCCAACTTAATCGTACCGAATTAGCTAATACTTTGGACGTTAAATGAAAACTTGAACATTGCTACCGAAAGTAGCAATATTCTAGTTTTCATTTAACCTTCGTACTATTAAGCGGTGCGATTAACTTGGCGAATGTTTTGGTGTGTTGATATCACTCTTTTGAAGGGCCGAACCAATCGGAACTTGGTGGCCCCTTTTAACAGTTTTGGTTTTTGATATGATAATAGCAACAAAATTATACATTTATACAGGTTGACCGCTCTCTACCTAGAGGTATTTAAACAAATAGTTGATTGATATTTTATAACAACCACCTTTGCATACTCCTACCACGTAATGGCCAACATTTTAGGGAATTTTTTTCACCAGTTGCAATTATTCTAAAATAATTTTATGCAGTTTCACACACCTTTTGCTCTATCAATTAATTTTGAAACTTGTACTCTTAAGTTTCAAATCACCTTCATAATATTGTTTCACAAACAATTTATTTTACTCCTTTGAGCAAACATCACTGAACCAATAACTTTGCTTTTAAAGCTTTAAATTCACCTTAAATTCCCTAATAACATTTAAACCTGCTTATCCACATTCACTGGCTGGCCATAGATTCATAGATTCATAAGCCAAATGAATTCACCAACATCTACTAATCCCTTAGTTTCCCAAAACGCTACTAAGGCTACTAACACAATATAGTACCGAACGTTTTAATAGTAAATTTCGCGCTACTAACAACAATGGTAACCGCTGTCATACCAAAAAACTAAAACTGGTAAAGAGGACCACCAAGTTCCGAAAGGTTCGGCCGTAACACCTTAGCAATAATTCCCTCACGCAAGCCTATCCTTCTCTACCCTCACCAAATGATGCACAAATAAAGATACTTGACGTGAAGAAATGTTGCTGAATAATGTCTAAACTTATCCGACCCCACAACGCACAAATTATCGATGTATAAAAGCGCGGGTGGTATTCGGGGTGAGAAATTTGTTCTTTCCGCAAAACGATTCTCCGAAATATTTTTGTTTACGATTTCCATTTTCGATTTGCGAAGTAATTCCCATTTACGATGTTTAGTTTTACGACATATACGACGTTTCCCTCTATTCGGCACAGCGATATGAGCTCCCATCGCATTTCGTCATACAATCTGTAATTTGGTTTGCTTCACCTTTGGTATTTTGTATTAAGTAGGCCTAAACCTCATTTTTATGCCGCTCATAAATGAAGTTCAACGTAAAAGCTCGAAATCCTGGCGTGAAACTGCTTCGAATTTCCGTAAAAGTCCGACGATTCACGAAATGCCTTAAGCTAGGCATAACGAGAATAAAAGCAAACTGATTCCTTCAAGTGAGGTATACTGTATAGATCTGTGACCAATCAGTGACAAGTAAAACTTTAGATTTATATAATAACTGAGTAGAAAGGCGTAGTTTTTTCAGTTTAAGTCGAGCATGGTACGTTCGCGTTTTGCGGAAAGAAAACAAAAATTGTCCCCAAAATTTGCCGATTTAAACGAAAAAGAAAATCAACAAGCAGCAGGTCCTATCTCAGTTTTATTTTAGCTGGTAATGAACCTGCGTCGACCTGTCTTACAAGGATAAGACCACTTGACAAAAAAAATTAAGGAACCAGAAGTCCGAAAATGGGTAAAAAAAGTAGGAAAATAAGGAATGTTTACAAAAAAGTATACGGAAATAAGGTCGAAGCAGGAACTGTTCAGTTCGTGTACCGATTAAAACCTATACCAAGACTTTGCCTTTGTCTATACCGATGAAGGGCAGGGCGTAGCGCTTTTGTGGACACATCCGTAAAAACCATAAAAATATATACAATGTATTTTATTGTTTAGAGTGCGAACAATTCTGTAGTTTTTAGCGCTCAAAATAGCCCAAACTGTCAAAGATAGCCATCTAGGATAGGAGTGGGGGGGGGGGGGGAGGAAGCGCTGAGAAAGATGCGGGCGAAAGGTACAAAAATTGTACGTCTATCACACTTCCTGCAGAATCTCGCGCCCCGCGTAAATGTTTAGCCTCTGACCGCTTCAAAATCATTGTCAGGGTTTGTGTAGGTGACACGTAATTATTTAATCGACCATGACTTTTTTTTTACGCGCCGTGCCCAGTTATGCTCGATCACGATGGAAAACAGAATGATATGCAATGTGCAACACGCGACTATAATCAGTACAAGATTACGATCGAAAAAAAAAAAGATAAGATTTCAATCAATAGTGGGTTTAAAATCGAACAGAAGTTTTTTTTTTTATAACATCTATTGGGCTCAAAGCTGAATAGACAGCTGGAAGTCCACAACAATTTTTTTGTTTGTTTTTGCGAAGAGAGAATTTTAAGGAAACAGGTCGTTACTCCAGGCTTGAAAAAGGTATTCACTACCAGGGCTCTGCAAAGTGTATGGTTTGAGCATATTCAATCTCACACGTAAGTCAATAATTTTAATTAATAATAATAATTTTAATGGATGCTTTTAAATCAGTGTGATGCACGAAACTCAGAGAGATGGTTGTGTACTGAGCACAAAAGAGGGACAAATATAGTCTTAATATAAATATTCTTAAAAACTATGTATACAGTTTAGCAACAGTTTTAAGTATGGCAAGTCAAAATTATACAACAGTTTGTGTCGGCTTCAAACTCATGCAACAGTAGACAGACAAATTGCTACGATCAAATTAACATAAGCAATACAGATACAATTTAAAATAGTATAAGATTAACAAACAAAAACTTCAAGTGTGTCGTAAAAAAGGGGGTTGTATGATTGAATTTTCACTTGTTAAAATGTACACGGATAAAAATTGATGATTTTTAATTGAAATAATCAAATGCACAATTGAGAAAATTGCATCTGTTTAGGTGCTGTTGTGCTTTACGTTTTAAATACATGATTGATAAAGCACAACAGCACCTAAACAAATGCAATTGTCTCAATTGTACATACATTTGATTATTTCAATTAAAAATCATCAATTTTTATCCGTGTACATTTTAACACGTGAAAATTCAATCATGTAACCCCCTTTTTTACGGCACACTTGACGTTTCTGTTTGTAATCCGTGTACCATTTTTTACAGCTATGGCGTCGCGCTACAAAGCTTTATGCATGCAGTCGATTGTTGCTGGCCACTTTGAAACAATTCAACTCAGCTCTGAAAGCCTCCATCTGCGAAATACGCCATTCTATCGTTTCATAGCTGCCAATTTCGAGGCCTTAGGCTTCGAAATTAACAACGTAGCTTAGTTTGGTTTAAATCTATATCGTTTAGATGAAACACGGATTCTATTGAACATATTTATTAAGGAGCCGTGGCCCATAGCCGTACGCCCCGTACAATACAACACTATATACATAATCTCTATACTACACCCCTCTATTTTTTTATTTCGTCCCTTCAACAATCGACTTTTTAGCTAAGACATAACACGTGCACGATGAATGCATATGGAGTTTGCTGAGTGGTATTGTTCCCTAATTACAATGGTTAAAACAATGTAAAACAATCAAAATGATCGTTCAGGGACCTGTAACTCCGGAATGGCTCGACCAATCGAAAAAGTGGTCTCTGTGAGGATGAAGCCCAGGGAAATTGCTGACCTAGATCATGTTTCAGATTTTAGGTAGGTGCAGTAGTTTTTTCTGAAACCGTGTCACACAAGAGCGAGAACAAGAACAAGGAGAACCACAACAACAACAACAACAAGTGAACAGTTTACAAGTTTACGTGTGGCTCCTTACGTTTACTCTTGCACGGAAATGCATAAAAGCTGGTCTAAATCTACCTTCTATACCTAAACTACTATCTGGACAAGTTTGGTCGAAATATATTGTATAGGAACGGAGAAATTAATAGCTTTAGTTATGCTGGAAAGAGGACTCCAATCGTATATATACACGGCTATCGCAATATTAACAATGTATTTTTTATGGACCAGGCAGTTACTATTTTTCTTTCCCGATTTAAATTTTAAAGAAAAATAGTCACTGCGTGGTCCATAAAAAATACATTTTACTCACTACAACACTAGAATGAAAATTAAAATGAATACCTACTATTGTGGCATAAAACAAACATGATGCTTATGTGGGCAAAAACGTTTGAGTGGAGGTTAGTAATGATAAGGCACAAACGTTTCCAGGTGTTTTTCTAATTTTAACTTACGATGCACATCAAAGGTTATGCACGTGCGTAAATCACATTGGTATCACGTGCGAATCTCAAAAAGAGTTTTAAAAGTGCATTGCTCCTCTTTGGCTTTCCAGTATGGCTCAGTTTTGCAACATTACTTCAGACGCGTCTAAATGTTGCAAAGGTATTCATTTTCCTATATTTTTTCCCCCTCGTGAGGAACGGTTTTGCTACATTCATTCTGAACTAAATGTTGCAAAGCTTATTTCACGCAGGATGCTCGAATATAGTGAGACGGTATGTCCTTTTAAGTTACCAAATAATAAAAAATAATAAAAATAAAAGTGGATAATGTGCAAAATAATTTTATTTTAATTTTAATTTTCACACCACTGTTCGTATCCTTAAACACGCCAGATTTCATTTTTGGATTTCAATTTAATACATTAGACTCATATTTAACCAATCATAACGCTCTGAAACTTAACTGCTGATTTACCCTATACTGACGTAGCTATTGGAATAAATTATTGCGCTAGTCCTGAGTAAACCGCAGTCAAATTCTTAGAAAAAAATCAAATGGTCCCATTTTTTATACAACATGTGAACCACTTAAATGAATGCAAAGACATCTTCGCAATTAACTAAAGGCTGTAAAATCTTTTTACACGCATAACGGTTGTAAACGTTGAGTTAGGCTGGGTTGCACGCTAGCAAAAATCACGTTGTGTCTCTTCTAGTTCTGCCTTAACCCGGCCTAACTCAAAATTGGTCCACAGACAAGTTGTATGGAGTACGATTTTTTTTTGCTCGAGACGTTTATTCCATAAGTTGTTTGAGGGCTAAGATACTTTGTCTTTCAGATTCAAACAGCTAATATTCCAGACAAACAAACATAAAGATGGCATAGGTTTATTAGGCGTCATCGCAATGACATGTCGACATTACAAGATGCCTGCGAAAGCAACTTTGTATAAAACTATACAAAGGTTCTTTACGATGATGAAAACATCTTAAAAATTGATGCAAAATTATAGGATGCCAAAGTGTCTTACTTTAAAGGTGCCTATTCGCCGAATGACAGGTTGCAGCATCTAGCGCCGTCTACCGTTATTTATTTCCATGTAGCACTGATTTCAACAAGCGAAGAAATGCGCAAAAAAATTTCTTTTTACACCACAAACAAGCCACGTGCCTCCTTAATTATTGAATGTAAAGTAAGTGCGTCCACTGCACCAGAGAGGTAGCGTCATGGTTAACGATATCACTGTCACTAGATGGCGCCTATCTAATGGTTCAAAATCTGTGTTTCAAAACGGTCGAAATGTAGAAATAAGCGCCCATGATGTCGTTAGGCTTAACTTTACCACTTGCTTCCTGTTGCACGAGGCTGCACCAACTTTACACTCAATAATTAAGGAGGCACGTGACTTATTTGTCGTGTAGAAATAAATTTGTATGTGTCTTCTTTCTCCTGTTGAAAGTAAAGAAGGGCTAGCCATAACTAGATACCGGTAAATGGCAATAGATACTGCAGCATGTCATTTGGTGGCCATCCCCCTTCAAGGTTGCATTGATGTCTTTAAGATACCAAAGACGTCGTCAGAACCAAGACAAATATAAGATGACGTAAGATATTCGTTTAAGATACTTAGTTTTTGCAGCGTGCAAGTGGTAAATTTAAATGAATCATAGAATGGCTGCAGAAGATATTGTGCATACAGACAGACAGACATGAGCACATGGCGAAACGCTCTTTCGCTTCTCTCCTTCGTAGAATGCATCATAAAACAGATGACTGACAAGGAAGAAAACAGAACCTGGCCGTGACCTCATAAAAAAAAAGAATAGAAAGGAAGGCAAACATATACAAAATAACAAACCACACACAACAGAAAGACGTTTAAGCGAATAAATAGACACAAATCGTTGTTACAGCTTTTTTACATTGGTTTCGTTCCTTTTTTGCTTTCGTTCCCATTTAAATTGCTTTCGTTCCGTTTTGTATTGCGCACAGTATAACAAAGACCGAAAGCAAAATAAAAGAGAACCAAACCAAAAAAAAAAGGAACGAAACCAACATAAAAAAAAAGTTGTAATAACGTAAGGGAAAAATTGGAAATAAGATATCAGGGAAAGTCATGCACAGGAAATGACGTAGTACAGTAAGTCGCTTTTATGCACTTAGGTTTCGTTCAAGTGGTCTGTACCGGATTCGAAATAAGGAACCAGTCCATTACCAGATCATTGTCATACCGCCTTTACCAATAAGATCACTTCTCCACCGGCACAAACGTAACTCACTGAACCCATTATTAACTTCACAACCGTGACCAAGACTCCATTCGACCTAATATGCTCGGTCATACGCAATGGAGAGAGAATACAAATCACGATCGAATCATAAGGCTCAGCAAAGGAGAAATAAAAAGACATAAAACGCTGTGAAAATAAAACAAGGTGCGTTCTGGATTGTTTCAGGCAGATCGTTCCATAACTGAATGAAAAAAAGGAAGGTTGGTATTTACTTAGTTCGACAACATGAAAGAGGGGTGAAAGCGTAATTGCATCCGTGAACCGTAATGATCTAAAACCATTAATTGAAACACTAGATGCGGGCGTTTTTATACTGCATTTTTTGGGGTCATTTCTTTTAGGCTTTGCACGTTAACTTTCTGAATAATTTATATCTCATTTTTGAGTGTCAAAAATCCCAGGACCGCCAAAGGCTTATTTTTATTGCCATACGAACTTAAATCGACAAACAGGGCGTAGAATGCTTGTGGAAAATCTGAAAAGAATTAAGGACCGCGGTAGCGATCCTTATATAAGCCTCAGCATGAAATTCCATGTTAAACGTCAAACTTTGAACTCCTATAGTCTCGCCCAGAATTGACATAGACCAACGAAATTCGGTATTTGGGGTCGTGTCGTAGCTATTTCACCACATTACAAATTTTAACAACAACAATCAAACCGTTCGGCGTCTACAGCATGGCCATTTCTTGTTGTTGTTGTTGTTGTTGTTGTTGTTGTTGTTGTTGTTGTTGTTGTTGTTGGGACTCTTTGCCCTCACCTGGAGACCGAACCACTGAACCCATTTTCAAGTTCTGGACAAGGCCTAGGGCCTTTCGCAGGCTATTTTAACGTAGCTACAATATTCTTGACACGGAAAGCCAAATGGGCTAAATCTTTTGCTCTCACCTAGAGATCGAACCAATGAACCGATTTTCAATTTGTGTAGCTTAAAATGTAGGTATTAACACCGACCAGGGCCTTTTGAACCCTATTTTGATGTGACTGCAGTATACTCGTCGGCAGAGTAATTATTATTGCAGAGCACTAGGCAGAAATCATTAATGTTGCTGTTGGTACTCTTTGTCCTCACCTGGAGATCGAACCACAGAACCGATTTTCAAGTTCTATAGCTTAAAACGTAGGTATGGACAAAGCCTAGGGCCTTTCGCATGCTATTTTAATGTAACTACATTATTCTTGACACGGAAAGCCAAATGGGTTAGAACTTTTGCTCTTACCTAGAGATCGAACCAATGAACCAATTTTCAATTTGTACAGCTCAAAATGTAGGTATTAACACCGATCAGGGCCTTATGAACACGATTTTGATGTTACTGCAGTATTCGCATCGGCAGAGCAATTATTATTGTAGAGCACTGGGCAGAAATCATTAAGTGGAGTAACACATTTTTGCAGAAATTTTGCAGAAAACATAAATTTGGTACACAATTCTTTCTTAACAGTAAAAATCGAACCAGCCATGGACCCCAATGAAATACCCAAAGTGCCATCAGTGACCCCACCCTCCCGCCCCAGAACCTCCTCGTGATGCCTCCCAGGGGTTTGGGCAACAAATTCTGATAGATCAAGCTAAAAACATGAAATTGGGTGCAAGTAGTATGGCTAACTCTAGAGTGTTATACTACGTTACAGCCTAACAGAGTCCCATGCTTTTTCGGTAACACATTTGAATCCTTGGGAGGGGTGGAGCGTGCATCTAGGGTTTACCACCCGTGCCTGCAGTAGCCCTCAGGCCCCTTGACTGGTAGCCGTCGATGCGCGTGGTTTGTACGGGGTAATTGAGCCCATACCCCGAGCGGTTGGTAGGTAGCGGGAAAAGAGCTGTGGTTACGTTACTAATCCCCTTGACCCTTTTCGGCATGTTGACTTGTTTTCCGTAGTGACGATCTTCACCCTGGCTAGAGGGCAGAAAGGTTTTTAATCATTGATAGGAAAGAGGTATGGTTGTGGACTGCAAGGACAAAATGTGGTGTACTCTCCGTGGGGGGTAGAAAAATTTAGGACAGTTGGTTTAGGAAGTGGCCTGAATATATTGGCGTCTGTATGTTAGTTATTTCAGGGGTGACTAGAGTATCGAAAATCATTATGACAATGTATATGTATGTTCGCAGCTGTAGGATATATTCAGGTTTGTAGGCCTAAAAAAATCGACAGCGTCGCACTAGTATATACGTAAAAAATAAGTCAATTCGGTACGATATTTACCCGAGAACTATCCAAGCTGTACCAACGAGGAGGTAGACAGTCCGTCAGTGGTAAGGCAACGAAATTAAATAGCGTAAAGAACGGCATAAACCTGATTAAATCGCGTCAAAAGCTGTATTTTACTACCATTCACAGCTCAAATTTTGGGGCCTGTGTGATGCTAGCCAAAAC
>JAHWFP010133132.1:8531-20141 GCA_023313725.1 Lithobius niger
GTGCCCCATTGCAGCTACAACCACATTATAAAGGTATACCCATTTTTAATAGTATAGAAACTTTCAAGGTTTGGAAAACTTTATTCGGTTGTTTAGCAGACAAAAACGTTGGAATCCAGATGTTTTGACAAACTTGCCACCCGATCCGGAAGTTGCAACACCAGAAGAAATACGAGAATGGCAGAAAAAAAAACGCTGAATGCAAGCTAATGCTTATGTGGACGATTGCACCCAATATACTTCCAGACAGCACAGTACGCTAAACAAATATGGGACCAATTACACTAAGCTTATGCAAGAACTGATCCCTTCGAACAAATGAAGTAGTTAGGTAAACTCGTGTCCATCAAAATGAATAAAGCAGAAGATGTTGCTCGCTACATTCGTAGGGCCAGAGCATTAAAGGACGAAATAACAGCAACAGATTATCCCCTGACAGAAAACCCTACCAGGTATACAACACCCAACATTATATGTAGCTAGGGAAACGTTGTTGCGGTCAGGACGGGTTTTAACTTTCCAGTTGCTACAAGCTGAGCTGATAGATAGCCTTGCTTATCCCAGTGTAGAACCGAAAGCTTTTACTACTCCACCAGCAATTATTGCACAGGCACTGCCATACTTACAGCAAAACCCCTAACTGCTAGATGAATACCGTCGTACCGGCAACAACACGCAACTTATGTCACCTAACCTAACCCAAGCAACCACACACTGCTTAGATTCAGAACTGCCACATATTACCAGGTATTTTTATAACCAAACGTACCAACCTGGCTAACAAGTATACCAACTTCAGCAACTACGTAATCAAGTATACCCTACAGCAACCCGTAACAACCAACCGTGGCCTAGGTTACAACAACAACGATCAACGCAACGAAGACGGCCCCTTCCGTGTTCGTATTGCCAAAGTTTACGGCACCAATTTCGGGACTAATGCGATAGACTCCACACAGTGCCCAAGGGGCTCAGATGTTGGAAATGTAACGGGTGGGGACATTTAGCCAGTGGCTGTGGCACGTGCAGCACGCCCGCACGCGATGGAAATGGATCCAACCGCAATTTTCAGCGGCCAAGAACTTTTAATGGACCCCAGCGACAAAATCAGCAGCCCTAATGTAATCAATTGAATCTAGACCGCACAAGCCAACAGCAAGCGCAAGGACAACAATTAGAGCCTACAACAATAAACCCTGAAACTGTTGCATTCTTTTGCCAAAATCACCAAGCTTATGGGCTGCAGGTTAGCCCGATAAATTATCAACCATCGGACCAGGAAAATTGCCTCCAAACAAGACCAAATCAGGTTGTACGGAACTTTTCTAATTCTAGCTTAAGAAATTTGAATATTCACCCAGAATGTGACACTTTTTCTCATGACTCGGGCTCAACTATAAATTTAATCAAAAGATGTTATAAGACCATAGACAGGAACAAATGCCCACGAGTAAGGATACAGCTCACATCCAACGATATTTGTGCATACGGAGTCTTAATAGGAGATTTACGGGTTGCAGGTTACAACGGAAACGGTAACCAATTGAAACATTCTACTATTTTACGAAATGTCGTTGAAATGCCAGCTGCATCCTGAAACTTATTATCAGCGTCAAGGATCATAAACAGTAATCTAAATTCGAATTTAAGAGACAAAGGCGTTTATGTTAGAGAAAAAAATTACTCACATCACCTAATCATGTCTGGTGAACGCAACAGACGTCTGTTTAATATCCCGTTAAAGTTCGACCGATCTTATGATGTAAATGGTGACACTGTATTTCGTGAGCTTAAGGAAGCTCAACTTCAGGGCAAAACGAATTTCATATTTGGTTTCCCACAAACACATGAAGTGGAAAACCCACCAGCTCATGATATAACTGTGCCAAAACAACTGTTACTATTAGGTCATGATGTTCAACCACAACAAGTTGTAAATGCCTTGAATCAGCCAGAACTTGACCCCAATGTGGAACCGTTTGTGCCAATAACAATAGTTAAGCCAGTTCCTATAAATAATTTGGAACCAATTACAGGACAACCATCCCCAATTACCGGAGAGATACAAACTGAGTCGCCACCTGACCAACTAAACTCTACCTTGCCATTAGAGCTTATAACCCCCCACTTTAATGAAAAGGCGCATCCCTACCAGACGCTACTCCTAGATGAGTGGGTGGATATATGCCAGCCTCTATGACAACCCCGTAAGTCATGCCCATTGCCCCATTAATTAGTAACACCTTTTCCCTTCAAGCTAAATCCTCGATTTAGACGTCTTAGCCGCCCTAGGGTTCCCTGCACTGAGATTTGGGACCGTTGCCTGCATGTCGATGCCTTACCCCCTTTCCCCACCTCGTATAAAGAAACCAGGTCTGTTCCCAATGTTGAACAATGGGACAAAGCTATGCAGTCCGAATTGCAGACCCTCTATGACATGAAAGTTTGGGACCTTCTTGATAGACCCCCCGGGGATGTACAAGTGATGAATAGTAATTGGGTTTATGTCCGGAAGTTTATTAAGGATGGTTCCTTGCAGAAATTTAATGCGCGTTTGATCGCCTGTGGCTGTTCAGCCAAACCTCACATCGATTTCGGGGAAGTGTCCTCGCCAGTTTTACGTATAGCCTCTCTCCTCCTCATGATGGCCATAGTTGCCTCCCGCCACTATTACTTCCAGTTGGCAGACATACGGTGGGGGCCTACTTATATGGTGAGGTCGACTGTTTAATTTATTTACGGCCTCCATCATGCTACCAACAGTCTTTCGGGGGCGGGCATAAAGTCTGCCGTTTGAATAAATCACTCTACGGCTTGTGCCACTCCGGGCGCCATTGCCATTTGAAGATGAAAAGTATTATGACGAAATGTGGTCTAACCCAGAGCCAATGGGACCCTTGTGTGTTTTACCAGATTGTGGGGAGTGACATCCTAATAATAGGAATCCACATTATTCTCTACGTCGCCCCTGACCCCTTAATCGACAACATCTTACGTGATATTGGTAAACACCTAACGATAGTTGAAACTATGAACACCTTATATCTCGGACTTCAGCTTGAGAAAACTGAACAAGGCATCTACCTTTCCCAACCGTGGTATATACCCAACATCGTTGAATCTTTTGGAATGGCGGATAGCATCCCTGCCCCGACACCTTCCTTAACAACGCAAAACATCGATGATTGTGCCGGGAAGGGGGGGGGTTGAGGCTTAACGGTGCATCGACAGCTTGGTCATTAGCGCCAACCTCAGTCACAGTGCAATGGTCCGGGTTGCCACTGCACCACACATTGCAGAGATGTTATTCAAACCCCTAACTAAATCTTGTCATACATCTGTACCTCCTGCAAAAATTGAAAAACACCTGACAGGAGGACAGACTTATCGCCCAATTGACGTGCAGTGTCATGCGGAAGATGGAAACGACGACGAACACCATCAAGATGGCGACAATCAACAAGGAAGTGCCGGACCGTAAGTGGCCGTCGACACCAATAACATTCAGGACCACAGAACCACAGAAAAAGTTGAAGAAAAAGGCTCCTGCTGGTAAGGCCTCATCACCACCCGTGAGGACGTCGCCACCAGGAGAGAAAGTGAAACTGTCGTTGAACGGCCAGCTTGCTGAGGGGTCTGTTGTGTCCCCTCAACATCTTGATACTACTTTGCCCATGGAACAGGGAGAGATTTCCTGTTCCAATTCTCCAGAACCTTTTCCTCCTTCCGAGGACAACTTCGTTCTGAACCTCACTCCATCTTTTGATTCGGGTGAGGACTCGGATGTTTTCGGATCGCCCAGAGGAGGAGTTGAGGAGAATTATTCAGTCTTCAGCCCGCCCTAATGCCTGCGCATGCCATCGTTCAGTGGAACTGCCAAAGTTATCGGACCCATGCCGAAGAGCTGCGGCTGCTTTTGTCGCATTGGCGACCTCTGTGCTGCTGTCTACAGGAAACCTGCTTTAAGGCGTCAGATAATCTGGTGGTTCGAGGTTATTCTGTCTACCGTCTGGATGCTGACCCTGTGCCACGTGCACATGGTGGTGTTGCAGTGCTGGTTCAACACTCTCAGCCGCATGCCAGTGTGCCTCTGCACACTAGGCTTCAGGCGGTAGCAGTTCGTGTTTCTTTCCATTTGGATATTACTGTCCGTTCGCTTTATTTGCCACCGGATGAGGTCTTTGGGGTTGGTGACCTGGAGGATCTGGTCCGCCAGCTTCCTGCCCCTTTTCTGTTGCTGGGCGACTTTAACAGCCACCATGTGCAGTGGGGGGGGGACCTCATACAGACAACAAAGGGAGGATCCTTGAGGAGTGGATGCAGAGGGGGTCTGTTTGCATCCTGAACGATAGAGCCATGACACACTGTAACCTGGCCACGGGCAATTGGTCAGCGGTGGACTTAGCCTTTTGCTCGCTGGCCATCCCAGTTCACTTCACTTGGGGTGTCACTGCCGATCTGCATGGAAGCGATCACCTCCCCATTGTGTTGTCCACAACACAAGGGGGTTCTGTGGCTTCCAGGCCAGCCCGGTGGGCGCTTAAACGTGCTGAATGGTCAGCTTTTGCTGAGGCTGCTGTATTTCAGCGTGCGGTTGAGGACTTTTCTGATGTGGATGAACTTTCCACTCATTTCGCTGACGTGGTCCTTGCTGCTGCTCATGCTACTATCCCGCGTACGTCCCCTCAGCCGCGGCGGGTTCCTGTTCCGTGGTGGACAGCTGCTTGCGGGCAGGCCATTCGGGCCCGCCGGCGAGTGTTGCGTGCGTTTACAGTCAGCCCAACTGCTGACAACTTTGTAGCCTTTAAGCGCTGTCGTGCCCGTGCCAGGTTTGTCATCCGTGAGGGTAGACGTGCTTCGTGGGCAGTTTATGTTTCGTCGATCACGCGCTCCACGCCTTCTCAGCAGGTGTGGCGGAAGGTGCGCCAGATCTCGGGGAAGACCGTGCCTTCCCCGGTTTCACAGCTGAAGGTGGCGAATACCGTGATCTCTTCTGTGCCGGATATCGCCGACTGTCTTGCGTCTGCGTTTGCGCAGGTTTCGAGTGATAACCATTATGATCCTGGTTTCCTCAGAATAAAGCGTAGTGACGAGGCTCACCCTCTAGACTTTCGCTCCGACGGGCTAGAGGAGTACAATTTACCGTTCACCAGGCAGGAATTTGTTTCTGCTTTGTCCAAGTCGCATGACTCCGCCCCAGGGCCTGATGATGTTCACTATCAGCTGTTGAAACATCTGCCTCTTGCCTCCCAGCAGTTCTTGCTGGAGATGTTCAACCGTGTGTGGGCAGAAGGCTCTGTTCCGGCAACGTGGAGGACAGCAGTGGTCATCCCGATTGTGAAACCGGGCAAAGACCCTACTGCTCCTTCCAGTTATCGCCCAATCGCTCTGACTAGCTGTGTCTGTAAACTTATGGAACGGATGGTCAGTGAGAGGTTGGTCTGGGTGCTGGAATCACGCGGATTCTTATTTGCGTCCCAGTGTGGCTATCGATCATCTAGTTGCCCTTGAATCAGATGTGAGGGAGGCTTTTCACCTGCGTCAACATCTGGTTCAAGTTTTCTTCGACTTGGAGAAGGCTTATGATACGGTCTGGCGTTATGGGATTCTGTTGCTTTCCGCTTACCTCTCAGGCCGTTCTTTTTTGCGTTCGTTTCAGGGCGACTCTTTCCCTCCCCTTTGCCTTTCGACGTTTTCGGTCAACCATCGATCATCTGGTTGCCCTTGAATCGGATGTGAGGGAGGCTTTTCGCCTGCGTCAACATCTGGTTCAGGTTTTCTTTGACTTGGAGAAGGCTTATGATACGACCTGGCGTTATGGTATTCTCCGTAATCTCTATAACTGTGGCTTGAGGGGACGGCTGCCACTGTTGCTTTCCGCTTACCTCTCAGGCCGTTCTTTTCGTGTTCGTGTCGGGGCGGCTCTTTCCCGCCCGTTTGTCTTGGAGAATGGTGTGCCTCAAGGAGGTGTTCTTAGTGTCATCTTGTTTGCTATTGGGATCAACCCCATTGCTCAGCAAGCTGCTGTTCCCCAGTCATTGTTTGTCGATGACTTCGGCCTGCGCTTTCGAGCAGCTCGCATGCAGACCTGCGACACGCCGCTGCGAGCGGCAGCTACAGCTGGCGATTAACAAAGTCCAGACCTGGGCGGTCAGTAATGGTTTCCGTTTTCTCCGGACAAGACTGTGTGCATTCACTTTTGCCGCCAACGAACGCTGCACCCAGATTCTTGCCTGTACTTGGGGCAGGCGCAGATTCCTGTTGTCCCGCAGGCACGTTTCCTGGGTCTGGTGTTTGATTCCAGGTTATCTTGGCTTCCACACTTGCGCCAACTTAAAGACAAGTCTTTGCGGGCACTTAACATCTTGCGGGTTCTGTCGGGCACTTCATGGGGTGCCGATCGAGCTGCCATGTTGCGCCTCTACAGAGCCCTTGTCCGCAGCAAACTTGATTATGCGTGCATGGTGTATGGTTCGGCTAGTGACTCGACTCTCCATATGTTGGACACGGTGCATCACAGTGGCCTGCGTGTGGCGACTGGGGCATTTCGAACTTCTCCAGTGGTCAGCCTCTGTGCTGAGGCCTCGGAGCCACCTTTGGCCATTCGTCGGCGAAAGCTGGCTATTCAGTATGCTGTGCGTTTACGTGCTGTGGAATCCAGTCCTGCTTGGTCCATGGTTTTTGGGCCAGACTTGCGAGTCGGTAGACGCAGGGTGGGTAAGGGTGATTTCCGCGATAGGCTCCAGCAGTCCTGTCAGGAGATAGCCTTTGAAATGCCCAGCGTCTTGAGGCTTGGGGGGATGCCAGTAGCCCCTTGGCTTGTCCCAAGTGGCATTTTCATTTTCGCTCTGGCGTCCCTCCCGAAGGGTTCCACTCTACCTGCACGGTACTTACAGGAGTTCCGGCGGCTGTGTTCTCAGTACGCCGGTTATCAGCGGCTGTTTACTGATGGGTCGAAGTCAGACGCTGGCGTGGCTTGTGCTTGTGTTTGTAAGGGAGTGACGGTTGCCCATCGCCTTCCATCAGGCTATTCTGTGTTTTCTGCAGAGCTTTTGGCTCTCGGTTTGGCGGTGGAATGTATCCTTGGCCTTCAGAGCACGCATTTCATTATCTTTAGCGATTCCATGAGTGCCCTGGAGTCCTTGGTGAATTACAATCCTCGGAACCCCTTGACACAACGTGTCCAAGCTTTGCTTTCCCGCTTGCCTGGCCAGCGGAAAACCGTGCTTTTCTGCTGGATCCCGGGCCATGTTGGGATAGGTGGAAATGAGCAAGCGGATTCTGCAGCAAAAGGGGCCCTTTCTGGCCCTCTCGGTAGGGATCTCAGGCTTGTTCCCTCGGACGCTTTTCCTAAGGTGTGGAATGTAGCTCTGGGCACCATTTTGTTATTTTTCTCTGAGTTTTTTCCAGAGTGTCAATAGATTATTTTGCAGTGCAGCCTCCAGACCTGGATGCAGTAGTCCAGGTGAGGGCGAATAAAGAACTTGTAAAGGGAAGCAAAAAGAGAGTTATTAAGGGAGTAAAAGCTTTAAAAATACAGTTGGCAGTGCTGATAGACTTTTTTGCAGCAGCAGCACATTATAAGTGGAATTCAAGCTTGTCGTCAACCAATACACCAAGATGTCTCACAGTCTCTTTAGAGGAAATTGCAACGTCGTTTAAAGTATAAGGGAAGTGATTGCTGTTAAGGTGGCAAAGGGGTAATACAAACATTTTTTTCTTTAGGCATGACAAATGTAACAACCATGCAGTTTTAGTGCAAATCACACTAGAAAATATATCCAATAGTTTTTTTTGAAAATTTGGAGAAAAAATTACCATCTAATTAGCATAAAGTATAAAAATTACATATAATACAGAAATCAAGTGTTATTAACTTTTTGGGGGGAATTGTTGCTTCAAACAAGAACCAAACTGGAGATAAACATATAAGGAAGTCAACTTACCAAACTTTTCCCCACAAAAATAACCGTATGTAAGTTATTATTCAAGCCTAACCAAAATTTGCATAAATTATATGCACCTTTTCACCAAATTGCGTGAACCAGGACCATCAAACATACTTTTGTTAATTTTTTTGGTTAGCGGTCTTTGTATATGTGGGGAACACACCTGCCAAATTTCGTAAGAACTGAACCAATATGAAAGGAGTCATGCATGATATACTGGCTAAATATATCGAAAAATATATTTTCGGCAATTCAGTTGTAAAGAACGACTGGAGGCAACCATGTTTTACAACGATTATGACGACTATCCTGGCAGCGGAGGGCCAGTGGAGGTATAGCTTCGTTCAAAGGCTAAGAAAACTGCTACTCTTCAGCAATAAAATAGCTGACAGCGTCCATAAACTGCTCACTTCCGCTTCGACTTTCGGAAGACTATAACGCTGTACTATTTTACTAAATATTTAATTAAAAAATAACTACTGCAGATTTTTTAAATCTGTTTACACACGAAAATAGAGAGAAATATTCCAGGTATTTTTCCACTAAAAAAAACAAAAATAAAACGTAATTTTTTTGGTTTTTTTTTAAATGTCTGTATTACCCCTTTGTCACCTTAAGGCCAATGTGAAAAACAACCGTTTTAAAAATATTGAAACTCATCCAGTTCTCTTTGGCCCATTGTGCAACAGAATCAAGGTCTGACTGCAGTCGAAGATGATCAGCGACAGACAGAACAGTGTAATATATGTTACGATCATCACAAAAATAAGACAGAGACTGTGACGAAGGTGTAATAGAAGATCTTTAATGAATATGTTAAAGAGAGTTGGGCCCATGCCAGAGCATTGGGGGTCGCCAGATGGGGAATTAGACCATCGAAACGCAGATCCATGGATAGACATTTTAAATCGACGAATACAAAGGTAACTTTCGAGCCAAACAAGCATGAAAGAAGGAAGGTCGAGTTTCTGCAGTTTGTTATAGAGGATGGAGTGGTCGACAGTGTCGAAAGTTTTTTTGAATTCAAGGTAAATAACGTCACAGGAAAGGCAGCCGTCAACTGCAGCAGTCCAGTGATCAACAGCAGTGAGTAGGTTGGTTAAACAGAATTTGCCTTTGACATAACCATGTTGTGAGCTATGAGTGAAATTTTTGTCATTCAGATGCTTAGCCAAGAAGCTGGTGACAAGTTTTTTCAAAAACTATTGAGATAGAGGAAAGCGAGCATCACATCGGAATCACATTGGCGTATTTCCAGGCTGCGGCAAAGGTTCCAGTGTGGAGGAATACGCAAAAAATCAAATGTAAGGGCAAAGAGAGTGAAGCCGCACAATTTTTAAGTAAAGGTAAAAGGTAAAAGGAAATTTTATTACATAAAGTAATAGGTATACTAGAGGGGCTAGCATTCCACCACTCAACCTGGTCCCAATACTGTTTAAGAGTAAAAAAGAACGTCTATCAAGATATAGATAGAATATATAAAACACATAATTTATTAAAACACAAAATCTAAAAATTATCTAAAAATACTTCATGAAATCTGAAAGGGCGTACTTTTTTATGTCCCTTTTAAATTGGGCGATACCCGCCGATCCAACCAGCCCCAAAGGAAGACTATTCCAAGGTCTTACAACTCGGTTTGAGTAAAAAAAAATGTGTACAGTCCCTTCGAACAGCTCTAACCTGAAGCTTCAGAGGGTGTCCTCTAGTAAAACTGTTTCCGCGAACAGTTGAGAAAGTCAGTGAGAGGTCAGCACGAAGCCTACTTAACTCGAGTGATTCGATCCCTAAGTGGACCAGGCACTGCTAATATGATTAACCTCACATACCTGGCAAGGATTTAGTAGAGGTACGTTCTACAGATTCAATAATATTTATATCTTTGATTAAGTAGGGGGACCATACTTGGCATGCATATTCCACAATGGATCTCACATAAGCCATATAGGCTTTTACTAGTGTAGTTTTATCTCCCGAAATTAAAATTTTTAAAATCATATAGCCAACCCTTTTGGCTTTGGTCGCAGTGTGGAGAATTTTAAATTCATAGTTAAATGAACGCCAAAATCTTTTGCCTCGTGTATGCATTCAAGAATTGATGCTCCTAACACGTATTCAGTGTTTCTAAATCTATTTCCGAGAGGTAAGACTTTACATTTTACAGTATTAATGAGGAGTTGGCACATATCCGACCAGTTATTTAAATAACTGACTGCACTCTGCAGTGCGTCATGTCATCTGGCTATTTATATTACCATATAACTTAAGATCGTCAGTACATAGCCCTAAAACCGACCCCTGCGGGATTCCACTCATGACTGGTAACTCATATGAATAAGAATTACTAACAGAGACCTCCTGGGATCTATTCGTAAGAAAGTCCTCAATCCAGTCATAAATTAGATCCTCGATACCTAGGAGCTTAGGTTTAATAAGAAGATTCTTGTGTACTACCGAATCGAAAGCTTTTACAAAATCGATACAGACAATGTCGACCGGCATCCCCAATTCAGAAGAGTGTGTCCAGTCAGCAACACAATTTAGCATTTGCAGAGTGGTGGACCTACCAGGTAGGAAACCAATTTGGTTTGGAGGAATGAGGTCAAATTTGGAGAAATGATTGATGATCTCCTCCTGAATAAGTCTCTCCAGGATCCTACATGGCACACAAGTTAGTGAAATCGGATGATAGTTCGCCGGATCAGCCGCATTACATTTTTAAAAATTGGAATAACTCGTGCCTTTTTCAATAGTTTAGAGAGTGTACCTTCCTGAAATGAAGAATTTAGAATTATCCCATAATGGTTGGTTGAGTGCATCTGCGAGGCGTCGATAAAAGTTACTAGAAAAACCATGTGGACATCTCTCCGAACTATTTTTCAGTTTAGACAAAGATTTCTTGACGGCGTCATATGAGAAGTCATTCAAGGAAGTAAAAAAATCAGAATGGCACTTATTTAGCTCATTTGATTTATAATTTGGAATTTGGAGTGACATTACCACTAAAAATTGAGTTTAAGGCATTATCCTTCATCAAACCAGTTGTGAAAATGGTGTGATTATAGTGTAGAGGTAGAATAGTGCTAGGAATAGTGCTTAACATACCTGAAGAGGGAGCTCATGGTTCCATCAGCTCTTGCATCAGCTCATAATTGTTTATAGCCTCTTGCCTACAAAGATTTGTTAAGTTCCTTCTACAATTGTTGTAAGTTACTTTATTTATGTCTGATTCAGTCTATTCCATCTCAGGCGACGGTCTTGTATATTTTGATGACCAATTTATTTTTGATTTTAGAGTAATAGACAGTAATAGTTGAACAAGGTTTGAAGAATCCTAATAAAAATATTCCATTTTTTTTCAATATTATCGTGATCAGGTAAAAAGTTGGGCCAATTTACTTCCGACATACTCTCCATTAACTATTCAAAATTTATCTTATTTATGGTTTTAGTAATGCCCAAAACATCCGTATCAAAATTGGAGTGAAATGAGAAGTTTCCCATCTCATAGTCAATTGTACTAAAATGTGGTAACACATCCGAGTCGTAGATAATTCGGTCACAGTCCACAAATAAAAGATTTAGAATATTTTCACCCCTGGTTGGATTTGTATTTAATTGTGATAATTCCAACTCCAGGATTGTATCAAGGAACACTTTT